>PVKA01016977.1:0-46772 GCA_004027165.1 Ctenomys sociabilis | reverse complement strand
AACAAACAATAGAACAGTGGTATACAATTTCAAAACAAGAATTTTTTTTTTTTTTATACAGGGTCTTATCGGGCTACACAGCTAGGACTCTTGTAGTGGTCCTCATCTTAGCCTCCTCCGTATCGGGGTTACAGGTGTGTACCACCATGCCTGGCTCCATGGCCAGCGCTGGGGTTCTGGAGCCTGCCTGGCATGCAATACTGGGGATCAAACCCCAGGAGCTTGCACTTATGCTTCCAAGGTGCAAAAACTTCCAGCCCAGAAGTTTAAAATTTTTTTTTCTGTATTTTTAGGGAAAGGTCTACAGGGTGTTCAGGGTCTCCCTGCTAGATCAGACTCGTAGAGGTCCTCTTGTTTACAGCCTCCCAAGGGCTGGGATTACAGGTGTGCGTCATGATCTCAGTCTCAATTGCTGTCTCAGTGTGCCCTGGGGGTGGGGCCTGCACAGCTGGCCCCAGGATCAAACCCCCAGCCCCTGTGCCTGCACTTTAATCTGTTGAGCTATTTGGCCAGCCCCAGATGTTTTAAATTTGGATAAGCAAATTTATACATATTTTAGGGTTATTGCTTTCTAAGTATTTATTGCCTAAGAAACTTGCCAAAGTCCCCAAATTGAAACATTTCTACATTTTCTTCTAGAGATTTTGTAATTTTAGTTTTTATGTTTAGGTCTGTAATTCATCTTAATTTAACTTTTGGGTGTAGTATGAAGAGGAGAGGGTTGAGGATCACCCACCCCCCTTATCGTATTTTTAGTTGTCCAAGAGTCATCTGTTGAAAGATTTCCTTTCTTCATTGGGTTGCTTTGGTGTCTTGTCAAAAGTCACACCACCCTGTATATGAAGACTTGCTTCTGGGTTTTTTGATTCTATTCTAAAAATCCAGTTGTATATAGTTAGGGTTCATATGTATATGTTCCTCAAGGGCCTCCAATACTCAAAGGCCCAGGTTTGGGAAGGCACTTGGGTTATGGGGGGTCATAGCTGATCTGCCTTTAGGAGGTAGTGTCTGAGGGCAGAGAGGGTCGTGGGGGTGGAGCCTGGAGCGGCTCGCCCCTTCACCAGTTCTCCCCACTCTGCTCCCAGGTCACTGCGGTCTGGGCAGCTGCTTCTACTCCAAGGGCCTCTGCCATGCTGCTGCTTCTTGGGAGCTGGCTCAGTGGGGAATGAAACATGAAAATAAATCTTTGCTTCTTTAAATTGTGGGTGTGAGGTGTTTTGTCCTAGAGATGAGGAAGGTGACTGAGACGTTTTGGTACCAGTGAAGTGGAGTTATGGCTATTAATATACCTGACCATGTGCTTCAGAAGCCTGTAGAGGGGCTGGCCAAATAGCTCAGTGGATTAAAGCACCTGGAAGCACAGGGATTCGATCCCCAGGCCTGCCATGCTGCCCACTCCCCCCGGGGAAGTGCCATGAGACTCCGATTGAGACTGGGCGTGGTGGTGCGTACCTGTAATCCCAGCTCTTGGGAGGCTGTAAACAAGAGGATCTCTACGAGTCTGATCTAGCAGTGAGACCCTGAACACCCTATAGACCCTTCCCTAAAATACAAAAAAAAAAAAAAAAAAAAAAAAAAAGCCCTTAGAATTTCTTTGAAGGATGAGTTTGAAAAGGTTTGGAGATGCGGACTAGAGAAATGCTGAAATGCTATAAATCAAGCTTGATGGGAGATTCTGCTAGATGCAGCTGTGAAGACCAGGCTCAGGAGAGCCAGCTTCAGCTGGGAAGGAGGTCTACGCTGACAGGTGGGCTGCAGGCCATGTGTGTTTTGTTCTGGAAGAAAATTTGTCTATATTTTGCTCATGTATTGAGACTTTGCAAGAAGCTGAGATTAAGGACAGTAATTAATTTGGCAGGGGAAATTTCAAGGCGGCTGAACTTTCAGGCTGTAACATGGTTACTGCTTTTAGCAAGATCTACTATGAGTAACAAAAATAAAAATCTCCTGTGGCTGGGGAGGTGGCTCAGTAGAATAGGCGCTTCCCTGGCAAGTGCAAGGGCCTGAGTTCAATCCCCGGTATTGGAAAAAAAAAAATAAAATAAAACAAAACAAAACAAAACAGAAAACAAATGAAAACTGTAACCAAGAGTTCAGAGGCCTCTGCAGCCATGATGCAAAAAGGCCTGGCTATTGCTGGAGACAGTACAGACCTTGGTGCCATCCATGTGGTGCTGGTCGTAAGGGATGCGGAACGTAAGGGTTGTGAGATGAGGGAGGCCTAAATTTCACGTCCCAGGCAGCGTGCCCCAGCAGTTGTGAGAGTGAAGCTGGCCATGCAGCATAGACCCTGGGAAGCGGGAGAAGCAAAGCATGTGCGGCATTTGAGAAAAGCCACAAGGAGCGGAGCAAAGCCATCCCAAGAGAGAGGCCACGAGGGCTACAAGCAACTGTAATGTGAAGTCCTGTGGAGTTCACATCTCACCAGAGCCGGCCCTGGGTGCCAGACACAAGAGTTACACGATTTAATGTCTGCATTGCTGGGTTTCATTCTTACTTTTGGTCTGATTTCTTTTTTTTTTCAAAAACCAGAACAAGTTATTTTTTCCTAACATATAAACACACAATTTGTTTAGGAGGAAGAGAAACAACTTGAAATAGATCAGAATACACCTTCATATTAATCATTCTTTCCACGTACTTCACATTTGTATTTAATGCCTTTCTCCTCCTGGAGCTCAGAAAGTACACCTGGGTATTTGGGGAGGAGCCTGTATTTCTTCAAATCAATTTCCGAAAACAAAAGTGTCACTTTCAAATTCCTGCATGATCCTTGTCACAAACAGTTTGACATGGCCTGGCTGATCCATAGCTTCCTTGTTTGTGGCGCTGCTGCCCACGACCCACACCAGGTCCACCTTGCTGGCTAATTCTGGCTGCTCAATAAACTTCTGGGCAAGAAAGTGAGCTCCTTAGGGAGGTTCCTTGAGTTCTCTAACTAATTCTGTCTTTCATAGGTCGATTCTTCTCAGGAATGGAGAACCAGGTTTTACTTCCCATTACCATCAGATTCTATTTAACTTCACTGAGGTGCTTGTAGTTATTTTCTGGAAATAGTTGAATTCATTCTTGAGCAGGGGCCAGGGCACGCCCCTGTTCCTGCTGATACCCATGTTCTGGGACACAGCGATGATGCAGTTCAGAGGACAGACCATGGCACGGCTCTCCCCGAGCTGGCCCAGGACCCTGAACTCCGCGAGTTTGGTACCAAACTGTTTTGGTCTGATTTCTTTCTTTTTTTTTTGTCTTTTTGAGACAGGGTCTCACTATGCAGTTCAGGCTGGCCTTAAGCTCACTTTGTAGCTCAGGCTGGTCTCGAACTCACAACAATCCTATTCTACATTCCTCCCTTTTGGAATAGGAATATTAACCTGTGCCATTGTATGTCATTAGTATTTAACTTTCTTTATAATAATACAGGGGCTCACACCTAAGATTTTGTCCTAAGCATCAGAGGATAGTTTGAAATTGGACTTGGCAACACTAGAACTATTTTTTTTTTTTTTTTTTTTTTTTGGTGCTAGAAATTGAACTGAGGACCTTGCAGTTGCCAGGCAGGTGCTTGTGCCACTGACATATATCTCCAGCCCCTAGAACTGTTAATGTTTTGTCAACTCTTAGACTAAATGCAAGTGGCATAAAGAGGTGTGCCTAAGATTTTTGGGGGCCAAGGGCAAGATCTTATGCTTTGTATCTAGATGTCAGTCCAAAGCCTCATGCAATCATAGAGAGGAACCTTTGAACAGTGAATGGATTATAGCTGACTTGTTAGGTGGAGCTTGGCTAGAAGAGGCAGGTCAGCATGGGCATGACCTGGAAGGTTACATCTCCCTTCTTGGCTTCTCCCTTGACTTGCTCTGCTTCCTGGATGCTGTGAGAGAAGCAGCTTCCGTCCTCCTGGGCCACTCCACCAGGCTGCTTCTGCTTGGAGCTGGCCTATGGTCTGAAGCCACTGTGAAACATGAGCCAGAATAAACCTCTTAGGGCCAGGAAGATAGCTCAGTAAAATAAGTGCTTGCCTGGCAAACTTAAGGTCCTGAGTTCGATCCCTGGTACTGCAAAACAAAAACAAAAACCTCTCTTTTTTTTGAAACAGTTGAGTTTTTTTTTTTTTTTTTTGTATTTTAGGGAAGGGTCTACAGGGTGTTCAGGGTCTCACTACTAGATTGGACTCATAGTGATCCACCTGTTTACAACCTCCCATGAGCTGGAATTACAGGTGTGTGCCACCATGCCCAGTCTCAATTGCCATCTCAGTGCACCCCGGGGGCAGGGCCAGTATGACAGGCCCCGGGATCGAACCCCCAGCCCCTGAGCTTGCTTGCAGGTGCTTTAATCTGCTGAGCTATTTGGCTGGCCCTTGACATATTTTTTTTAAAAAACTGTTTATTGATTTATTTATTTGGTACAGCATCTCACTATGCAGCTTGGACTCAGTGATTCTCCTGTCTTAGCTTCCTCAGCACTGGGATTACAGGGGTGTGCTACCACACCCGGTTTTGGTGGCTGGTGTGGTGTGTGGTGCTGGGGAGGTAACCCAAGTCCTTGTGCTTGAGAGGTGGGCACTTATACTGCTGAGCTATTGCTCAAGCCTTTTTTTTTTTTAAGATTGACTCTAGTCCCACATACAATATTGTATGCTAAGATAAATGAATCAAAGACCTAAATATTAGAACAGAAACACTTAATGTGCTGGAAGATAAAATAAAGCCTTTGGAAGCACAGGCACAGGTAAGGGCTGGGTATGTACAAGTGTGAATCTGAAGGTGCAGTGGACACCCCACAGGGAGCTGGAGAAGCCAAGGCACAGCGGAGGCATAGGTGAGGGCTGTGCACAGGAAGTGACATCAGTAATCAACAAACGGAATTGTTATTAAAAGCTAAAAAGTGTTTGCACACAAAAGAAACAATAAACAGGATGGAGAGACAGCCTACAGAATGGGAAAACATTTTTCCCCCCAGCCATTCCTCCAACAAAGACCTAATAACTAGAATCTACAAAGAACTAAAAATAAATCAAATCCCCTCAAAATAATTGACCCAATTAAAAAAATACGCAAGTCAAATGTTTATTACGCTTCTCAGGAGAACAAAGGGCTAATAAATACATGAAAAAAATGTTCAACATCTGTGGACATTAGCAAAATGCAAATTAAAACAATCCTGAGATTGCATCTTGCTCCTGGAAGAATGGCTACCACCAAGAAATCGAACAATAACAAATGCTGGCGAGGCTGAGGGAAATAAAGCACCCTCCTGCACGGTTCTGGGGAATGTAAGCCAGTACAATTGGTCTGGAGAGACCTCTAAAAGCTAAAAACTAGAAATTTCATTCCATTGGACCCAGCTATTCCCAAAAGAGCTAAAGGCATTTATACTTAGTGATTCCCTGTCTGTCTCTCTGTCTTATTCTCATCTATGTTCATATCTCATAACTCCTAAAAGTTAATTTTTTTTTATGTATTTAGTACGGGGCCACAGGGTCTCATTACGCAGATCAGACTCATGATCCTTCCTCTTTCTCAGCCTCCCAAACACTGGAATTACAGCGTGTGTCACCACCACACCTGAAACGCCCTGGGTGCAGGGCCAGCACAGCAGGCCAGAGATCAAACCCCCAGCCCTGTGTCTGCTAAGTAGGCGCTGTAATCCGCTGAGTTATCTGGCCAGCCCTCTGAAAGCTAAACCTTGGAAGCAGTTTATATATCCATCAACAAGTGAATAGATAAAGAAAATGTGGTATATATGAACAGTGATCTATTACTCTGCCATAAAGAAAGATAAATTTGAGTCATGTGTAGAAAAGTGGACTGGTGAGATGGCACATGTTTGTAATCCCAGCACTCGGGAGGCTGAGGCAGAAGGGTTTCTGTGAATTCAGGACCAGCCTGAACTTCATAACAAGATGCAAAAAGAGAAAAAAATGAATGTATCTTGAGGCCATAATGTCAAGTGAAATGAATCACATGCACATCATATAACTTTAAAAAAAAAATTATGTATTTGGTACAGGTTCTCACTGTGCAGCTCGGACTGGTAGTGATCCTCCTATTCTGAGCCTCCCCAAGGATTACAGGTGTGCATCACCAGGCTTGGACTCAGCTCAGCGCGCCCTTGGGTGGGGTTGGCGTGGAGCGTGATGCTGTGAGTAAACCATCGCTGGTCCATGAACTTGCACTCAGTCCATTGAGCTATCTCGAGAGCCCCACATAACTTCTTTTTAAATATTTATTTTAAAAAATTTTATTTAAAGTATAAATAATTTGAAAGCAGAAGAAAAAATAGACAACAGGAAGGAGGGAGACCTATCTTTGGTACATGGGAAGGAGATATTGATGTCATATGTATATGTACCTACTCGCGACCTTTGAGTACACAGACATGGACTAACAGAAGTCAGGTTGTATTTGCCTTCCAAACTTGTCTTTTTTCAAAATTTTAGAATCAATTTGTCAAATTCTACAAAATGGTTGATTTGAATGATGCGTAGGATGACTCCAGATGTGTAGATAAATTCTGGGGCTGTTTGACATCTTAAAAACATTGAATATTATGTTCAATAAACAATATATTTCTGTTCTTCATTCTTTTAAATTTCTTTTAGTAATACTTTGTAGTTTTTTATGTAGAGGTTCTTAATGAAGGGGTTTAAGACCTGCTGGTGACATCACTTGTTCTGTTTATTTCTAAGCACTTCATGTTTTTTGACAAATGCAGACAGTGAAATTGTTTTTCTAATTTCACTGTCAAATTTTTCACCGCTAGAATATAAAACACAATTGATTTTGGTGTATTGCTTTTGTATATGTTTGCTAGTTTACTTGTTAGTTCTCACAGATATTTTAAAGATTCCTTCAGATATCCTGAGCAGAGGGCCATTTTTTGTCTGTCAATAAAGACGATTTTGCTTCTTCCTTTCCAGTTCGTATCATTCACTCCTTGCTTCCTCTCACTGGCAAGGACCTCAGGGACGGTATCGAGTAGACTGGGCTCCCAGCTGAGTGTATGCCTTCAGCTTCAGAGGACACTTTGGAAGTGGGCTTGACAGTGCTAGAACTGAGAGTGGCTCTCCTTGCCTTATTCCCAATATTTTTATTTTGCATTTTTAAAAACTTTGAGATAGAACCTAAGGGAGTTGTCCTGGTTGGCCTTGAACTTGTGATTCTTCGTTCTCAGCCTTCTGAGTAGCTGGGATTACAGATGCACACCACCAATATGTCTTTATTCCCGGTATTAGAGAGAAAACATTCTGAATTTAACTGATACATATATATCTTACTATGTAGTTCAGGCTGGCCTCAAACTCACAGTGACCCCCTGCTTCAGCCTTCCAAGCGCTGAGATCATAGGCATGTGCCACCAACCTGGCTAAATGTAATGCTAAGTGGATGCTTCTGTCTCATCTTTTTTTTTTTTTTTTTCTGGTGCTGGGGATGGAACTTAGGACTTTGTGGTTGTCAGACAGGCACTTATGCAGCCGGGTGACAGCCCCAGCCCAAATGGAGGCTTTTAAAAGCTGTCATTAATTAAATGAAAGAAGCTTCCTTTTAATTCTTGTCTGTGGAACTTCCCTCCCCTTCCCTTCCCTTTGTTCTCTGTTTGGGCAGGGTCTTATTAGATTGTCCATGCTGATTTTGAATTCCTGGGCTCAAATCTGCCCGGGTCTCCCGAGTAGCCTGGACAACAGGCTTTTGTTTTGTTTCTAAATGAATAACTGCTGATTTTTTCAAATATTTTTTCTGTTTGTATTTAATGAGTACATGATTTTTAAAAAATCTGTTGGTATGCTTGATTATATCATTTGGCTTTTTGTCATTTAAACAAGAATTGAGTTCCTATGGTTCCTCCAATTTGCTTTTGGTGTATTGCTGGATTCTGTTTGATAATATTCTGTGAATGATTTTTTTTTTTTTTTTTTTTGGCATCAATGTTCAGGAAGAATACTGGTGTCAGATTTATTTATTTGGTAACTTCCTTTCTCCCTTCCTTCCTTCCCTCCCTCCCTCCCTCCCTTCTTCCCTTCCTTCCTTTCTTTTTTGGTAGTACTAGGAACTGAACTTAGGACACTATACTTGCCAGACAGGCATTTATTCTACTGAGTTATCTCCCCAGCCTCCTATTTGGCAATTTCATCATCAGGTTTGTCATCAGGATCATGGTGTTCTCATAAAGAGAGTTGGGAAGTGTTTTTTCCATTTTGTGAGATTTTATGTTCTCTTGTGGTACTAGATGAGCTGAACCTAGGACCATGGCATGTGAAGGTATGTGGGAAGGTTTTTAAATTATGGATTTGGGCTGGGGAGATGGCTCAGAGGAATAAGTGCTTC
Organism: Ctenomys sociabilis; assembly: GCA_004027165.1. Lineage (NCBI taxonomy): Eukaryota > Metazoa > Chordata > Mammalia > Rodentia > Ctenomyidae > Ctenomys > Ctenomys sociabilis. The sequence continues at coordinate 38,445 of PVKA01016977.1, read as the reverse complement.
CCTAGCAAGAGCAAGGGCCTGGGTTCAATCCACAGTTCCACAAAAAAAAAAAAAAAAAAAAAAAAAAAATTGGATTCAATGTCATATTAGATGTCTGACTATAGATTTTGTATTTTATTTTATACCACTTTTGGTAAATTCTTTTTTTAAAGGAGCATGTCTATTTTATATTTGTTGTCCAAATTTTTAGCATAAGGTTAGTTAAAAAATTCCATTTTTCTTTTAAGAGCCGTAAGATTTGTATGGCTGTATATTTATGGGCCTTTCATCACTTTCACAAAATGCCTTAGACGAGCTACTGATGGAGAAAAGTGGCTCGATTAACTCGCAGGTTTAGAGGCTGGAAAACGCAGGCTTGCCCTTCACTGCATCCCCCTGAGGTGGCTAGCAGCCGCAGGAGCTAGCAGATTTCGTGCAGGAAGCGGCAAGACTGCAGGTGTTGCTCCAGCTTCCGAGCTAAAGCCTTCCCAGAAGGCCCTGCTTTCTCAATCCCCACCTTCCCAGGTATGGCCCAAACCTCCAGCACGTGATATTTCCAGGGTGTGATATTGGAAATTTGTGGTCTTTCTCCTCATGGTCAGTTGAAGTAGGGCTTTATTAATTTTACTGATCTTTTAAAAGAACCAACTTTTGGGTTTGTTAATTTTCTATTTTCCTGGTTCCTACTGTTATTTTTATGCTTTGGATTTGCTTTACTCTTCTACTAGCTTTTGAGGTAGAAACAGCTCATTTATTTTACACCTGTGTTACTTTCTAATATAAATATTTAAAATTTGACGCTCTCTTTTTTAAATACTGCTGAAGCTGTCTCCCACAAATTTTGATATGTTGTGTTTTCATTATTCATAGAAAACATTTTAAATTTTCTTTTCCCAGTGATTATTTATGTTTGTTTTCAATATCCAGATCTTTTTCTATATACCTGTTTGTTATGGATTTTCAATTCAGTTCAGTGCTGGTCAGAAAACAAAATTTGTATCGTTTCAATTTAATTTATTGAGACATGTTTTATAGGCCATCGTATGTTCTATCTTGATGAATATACCATGAGATTTTAAATAAAATGTATATTTTCCTATTATTGAGTTTAGTATTCTATAAGTGTAAATTAGATCAAAGTGGTTTATGGCATTGCTCAGATCTTGTACATCTTTAATGTTTTCTGTAAATCTCATTCTTTCATCAATTGCTGAGAGACAAGTTTAGATTCTCTTTTGTGTACTACATTTTAGATTTTGTCAGTTTTTGTTCCATGCATTGTGAAACTCCGTTATTATGCCTTTTTCATGAAAGCAAACCAATTTACCCTCACAATGTCCCTTGTCTTGAAGTTTATGTAAACTAAACCTTCCCCGCATTACAATCTTCTTGTGGCTGGATTTTATGTTGTATGATATACCTTTGTTTGTTTCTTTTTTTTTCTTTGCAGAAGGTTTTTTTTTTTTTTTTTTTTTTTTTTTTTTTTTTTTTTTTTTGTTTGTTTTTTTTTTTTTTTTTTCTTCTTCTTCTTCTTCTTCTTCTTTAGGCTGCCTTAAGGGCAGGTCTGGTACATTGTGGAGCTGGGAATTGAACCACAGTTCTATGCGCCTGCCTGTGTTTACCCAAGCAGTGCTTTAAACAACTGAGCTATCTGGCAAAGCCCCCTTTTCTTTCTTTTTTTTTTTTGAGACAGGGTTTCTTTGTGCAGTTCAGGCTGGCCTTTAACTCACTATGTAACCCCGGCTGGCTTTAGACTTACAGCAATCCTCCTGCATCAGCCTTCTGTGTGCTGGGTCATCCACAGCCTTTCATCTATCTGTATTGTTAAAACAGCTCTTGTCATAAAGAGCCTTTACAAAGTACCTCTTCCTACATTGGCATTTAGTATGTAGTCTATTCTATTATTAACAAATAATAGAATTATGGACATGATTTGGTATAGCTATCTTACTGTATTCTTAGTTTCTGTCTTCCTCTTTGTATACATTCTTTAGAGTTAAATAATTTTTAGGATTCTGTTGTATTAGTTGGCTTTTTAACTATGTAGTACCTCACTCCATTATTAAAAGTGTTTCCTCAATGACTATAATATTTATTCTTTTCTTTGTGGGTGGTTGAGACAGGGCCTTACTATGCAGTCCAGGCTGACCTTGAACATATGGCAGTGTTGGGATTAGGGTATGTGCCACCACACCCAGCCTGTAATATTTATTCGTAACATGGAGTCTATATTCTTCAATTTAATATCTTAACATCAAATTTAAGTCTTGAAATCTGTAGCTCCATTACTCCCAGACTTCTATGCTGTGGCTGTCATACATTATACCTACCTATATTATAAGCACTGTGATACAGTGCTATAATTTTTGAAGAGTTATTCATTTAGAAATTATGGATAATATACTAGTGTACATTTACTCACATACTGAGCATTTCCAAGGGATTGTCATTTGTTTTTCCTTTCTTTCTTTCTTTTTGCTTTTTTTGTCCTTTTGAGACAGGATTTATTTCCTTTTTTTTTTTTTTTTTTTATTTTAGGGAAGGATCTACAGGGTGTTCAGGGTCTCACTACTAGACTGGACTGGTAGTGATTCGAATATTTACAGCCTCCCAAGAGCTGGGATTCCAGGTGTGCGCCACCACACCCAGTCTCATCTGGCGGCTCAGCATGCCCTGGGGACGAGGCTGGCACAGCAGGCCCAGGGATGGAACCCCTGGTCCCTGTGCCTGCTTGCAGGCTCTTTAATCTGCTGAGCTATTTGGCCGGCACTTGAGACAGGATTTCACTGTGCAGTTCAGGCCGGCCTCGAACTCACAATGATCCTTGCTTCAGCCTCCCAAAGTTCTGGGATTACAGGTATGTGCCACCATGCCTGGCCTATCACTTGTTTTTGAATATATGAACTTCCCTGTGTGCCATTTTCCTACGCCTCATAAACTTTACCCAGTGCTCTTTGCAGTACAGTTTTGCTGGCATTGGATTCAATCATTCATCTGTTTTCATTCATTTGGAAATGTTTTTCTTTGGTCTTCACTGTGATGGGCGGGCCTTGCGTGACCTCCCAAGGATACTCACCATCTGAAACTGAATTGGGTTAAGCTCCTCCCTTCAGTGTGGGAGGGACCTTCCACGTGCTTCTAGCATATGGCAAAAGTGATAGGACACCACCACTCCCATGATCATGTTACCTTGGAAACCAGTCTGTATTGCTAGGTGACTCTGGCATCTCGTTCTCTTGCTGTCTGTGAGCAGGCAAGCTGTCATGAAGTAATCTGGGCCCACAGGGCAAGAAATTTCAGGCAACATCTAGTTGCTCAGTATAGTGTCTTCCAGCCTTGAAGGGACCAATCTTCCCACCGGCCCATATGCCATGTGAGCTTGGAGGAGGAGTCGTAGTCAGTCCAGCTTCCCGGGAGAGCTGAGTGCCCCGCGTTGTCCTGACTGTAGCTTTGCAGGGGCCCCAGGCAGGTGGTGCTCTGAGATAACTGTGCTGTTCCAAAGCCACCAAGTTGTTACACAGTGATCCATAGCTTAGTGGCTGTGGCATTCTGAGTTGGCAATGCTTTCATCACTTTCTGATGTATTCTGTTGTCTTCCCTCCCCGTCTTTAATGTCAAGTCAGGAGTCACTCAAATCATTGTTCCCTAGTAGGCAACATGTAAAATCTCCCTGGCTGTTTTCGTATTTTATTTTTGTTTTTCAGCAGTTTGCTATAATTTATCTATCTGTGTCTGTCAGTCTTTCCTGCTTGAGGTTTATTGAGCTTCTTGAACCAGTATATTTATAAATATCACTAAAATGAGAAATTTGGTGTTTTTTTTTTTTTTTTTTTTTTTTTTTTTTTTTGTGCCAGTAATTGAACTCAGGACCTTGCGCTTGCCAGGCATTCATTTGTACCACTAAGCTATATTCCTGTCCCTGCTTTTTATTTCTCCCTAAAAGTTTTTGTGCCCGTTTTTCCTTCCTTGTATGAAAACATTCTCTTTTTAGAAACATTAAACCTTTTGATATTGCTCCACAGGTCACTGAGATTTTGCTAATTCTTTTTCTTTCTGTTCTTCAAATTGCCTAATTTCATGTATCTGTAGGTTTGTTGCCCCTTCTGTTACCTCTAATCATTTGTTAAACCTACCCATTGAGCTTAAAAAAGATAAAATGTGAAGTATTTTTTCTGTGTTCAAACTATCCATTTGGTTTTTTTTTTAGAGAGAAAAAAACTCCAAAACCAAAATAACATCAACAAAGGCAAAAACAAAACAGCACAGAAACAATCAAAGTGATACAGAATTTCAAACCAAGATGATAGAAAATTAACAATGGTTGTTATATTACATATCAGATATAAGAATCCAAGATTGATCAAACATTTAAACATTAACTGTTCCTTTCAATAAACCAATGGAAATTGGTAGTATAATAATCTTAGCTGATATATATGTTTCCCTTCCTTCTTTTCTCCTTTCCCCCATTCCAGTTGTTCTTTCCTTTAAAAAAAAAAAAAAAAAGATAAACTTAACAATGAAGACACATAGGGTCAGCAAGATAGCTCAGCAGACTACGCATCTGCTTACACAAGCACGGGGACCATGCACCAGCCCCACCCTGAATGTGCTGAACCTCCACGGAGACTGGGCGTGGTGGTGCACACCTGTAATCTCAGCACTGGGGAAGCTGAAAACAGGAGGATCACTGCAGGTCCAAGAGAGACCCTGTACCAAATACATAAAAAAAAAATGAAACCACGTCTCAAGCAGGTTATTAGGACAGTTACAATAGTTGATGCATTGTGTATTGTCATCTTCCAAGTAATTATTTCAGAGTAAAAGATGTATGCTGCTATTTTATCTATACGATATTAGCACAAGACTTTCTTGTTAATGAACAAAGAGAAACTAGCTATATAACAGTATGTATATATATATATATATATATTCTTTTTTCCTTTCTTCATTTCCCCTTTCCCCATCATAGTTTGTCTTTTTTTTTTTATGTACTAGTACAGGGTCTACAGGATCTCACTACACAGATCAGACTCTAGTGATCTTCCTGTTTTCAGCCTCCCCGAGCTGGGATTACAGGCACATGCCACCATGCCCAGTCTCAATCCTCCACGCCCAATCACCATCTCAGTTTGCCCCAGGGCGGGGCCGGCATTTGCACATCAGGGATCCAAGCCCCAGTCCCTGCAACTGCCTAAGCAGGGACTTTAGTCTGCTGAGCTATTTGGCTGGCCCAGTTTGTCTTTTCTTTTGAACAGTTTCTTCCCAATTCACAATATCTATTGTACATTTTGGATCTTATTTATTTGATCTTTTTTTTCATACTACTGAGATAATATGTTTATACATATGGGTCTGATTTATGTCACTTATGAGTATGATCTTGAGTTGTACCATTTACATATAAAAGACTCCATTTTGTCCTTTTTTGTGGCTAAGCAGTACTCCATTACACAGAAAACCCACATCTTTCTTATTCATTTTTTGGTTGATAGACATCTAGATTGTTTCCAAAATTTACTTATTAAAAATTGTGCTGATATAAACATGGGTGCACTAATATCACTATGATATGATGATTTTAATTCTTCTGGGAAGATACCCACCCAGAAGGAGAATAGCTGTGCCAAATGGGATCTCCAGTCCCAGGTTTTTGAGGAATCTCCACACTGATTTCCACCATGGTTGTATCAGTCTGTTCTCCCACCAACAATGGGTAAGGATTCTTTTTTTCTCCCTAGCTTCTCTAACATTTGTTCTCAGTTGACTTATTGATGATAGTCATTCTTTCTGTAGTGAGATGGAATCTCAGTGTTGTTTTAATTAGCATTTCTTGAATTACCAATGACACTGAACATTTTTTCATGTGTTTATTTGCCATTTGTATTTCTTCATCTCTGACACCCACTTTTGGATTGGATCTTTGAATTTGGGGGGCTCTAGCTTTTCAACTCTGTGTGTTCCAGATATAAGTCCTAGTCTGAGGGGCAATTGACTCTAATTTTTTTTCCACTCTGGGATGTCTTTTTGCTTTGGTGGTAGTTTTTTTTGTTGTGCAAATGTTTTTTAGTGAGATGATATCCCATTTGTCAATTCTTTCTACTATTTCCTTTGCAGTGTGGGTTTTGTTCATGAAGTCTCTGCCTACACCGATGTCTCTGAGACTTCTATTTACTTTCTCTTCCAGGAGTTGTAGTGTTTCTATTTTAATATTTAGATCCCTGATCCATTTTGGTTTTAGTTTAGTGAATGGTGATAGATATGGATCTAGCTTTAGCCTTTAGCATGTGGAAAGCCAGTTTTACCAGCACCATTTATTAAAGAGACTATCTTTCTTCCAGTGTACATGTTTGGCTTCTTTGTCAAAGATAAGATAGCTGAGTATATTTTGGAGATACATGTGCGTCTTCTAGTTTGGTCCATTGATCCTCAGGCCTGCTATTATTTTTTTGTTTCTTTTTAAAATTTTAATTAATTAATTAATTTTTACTGGGGAAAAAAGGTATATATTTAGAATTAGCTGGCTGGATTCAGTTTAGACGATCCCAATTTTGTTGATTTGTAGGCTTTTTTTTTTTTTTTCTTCAGAATCAGGGATTGAACTCAGGCCTTTGTGCTTGCCAGGGAAGCGCACATTCCATTGAGCCATTTCCCTGCCCCCTAAGTGATTTTTGTTGATTTGTAGGCTTTTTTTTTTTTTTTTTTTTTTGACGATCCCAATTTTGTTACCAACTTCCATTGCCCCATAATCAGGAGCCAGTTGAACATACGCCTTCTTCTCTCCATCAGGCCTGATTAGGGTATTGACCCTGGTAACCTTGATGTCATACAGCTTCTTTATAGCTGTTTGATTTGGTGCTTATTGGCTTTGACATCCACAATAAACACGAGTGTGTTGTTGTCCTCGATCTTTTTCACGGCTCACTCTGTGGTCAGGGGGAGCTTGATAATAGCATAGTGGTCAAGCTTGTTGCTCCTGGGGGCGCTCTTCCAAGGGTACTTGGGCTGCATCCGGAGCAGCGGTGTCTTGGGATGGCAGAAGGTGGTGGGTGACATTCATATCTTCTTTTCTTGTGGCTGCGGATGCCTTTCAGCATGGCCTTCTTGGCCTTCAAAGCTCTCACTTTGGCTTCAGCTTTGGGAGGGGTAAGGGCTTCCTTCTTTGCCTTTGGTGCCATCTTAGTAAAAAGGCCTTTAAAAAATAATTTTTTTAAAGAGAATTAAACATACTAAAAAACGAACAAACAAATAAAGAAACAAAACAAAAAAATAAACCCAACCTATTATAGTGGTTGACAGTCTAAGCATTTACCTGGCAAGTGTAAGGACCCAGGTTTGATCCCTGGTGCTGCAAGCTGTGTTGGCACAGGTGTGCTGTGCTGGTCACTGAAACTGGGCGTGGTGGAGCCTGTCTGTAATCTCAGCTGGGGAGGCTGAAAATAGGAGGGTCACCATGAGTCTGAGCTGTGTAGTGAGACCCTGTTGGAAATAACATAGAATTTACAAATGAAATGATAGGAATTCCGCAATGGTTGTTATATTGCATATTATTGTCTTCAGATTAGTTATTCAGATTACCAGATGCGAGCATTCAAAATTGGTTAAAAAGTTATAAAAATTAAACGGGAGAAAAAAGTTAAGCATTAACTGCTCCTTTCAAAAGATCAGCAGAAGTCAGCAGTACAATTACCTAAGATATCTTCCAGAACTTATATATTTCTTTTTCCTTTCCTTCTTATTTTTTCTTTTCCTTTACCTCATCGCAGTTATTCCTTCCCTCTTAGGGTGCTGATTTTGTTACAGTAGCTTGGAAGTGTAATTTCAGATCTGGGATTGTTGATGCCCCCTGATTTGCCTTTGTGGTCCAGAATTGCTTTTGCTGTTCGAGGTCTTTTCTAGTTCCAAAAGAATTTCAGGAATGTTTTCTCTAGTCTTTGAGGTTTGTTAATGGTATTTTCACGGGATTGCATTGAACCTGTAACAGCAGTTTTAGGAGTATGGCTATTTTCTCTATGTTGGGTCTTCCTATCCAAGAATAAGAAATAGCTTTCTATTTTCTCTCCCTTTTTTACTGTAAAGACCTTTTAGAATCTTTGCTAGATTGATACCTAGGTATTTCATTTTTTTTTTTTTTTTTGATGATATTGTGAAGGGTATGCTTTTCCCAAGTTCTGTTTTTGTGAATCTGTTGCTTATGTATAGGAATGTTATTGACTTTTGAGTGTTAACTTGTATCTCACTACACTACTGCATTTGGACATTAACTCTAAAAGTCTTTTGGTGACATTTTGAGATCTTTTATGTAGAGTATCATATCATCTGAAAATAATGATACTTTAAATTTTTCCTTTCCTATCCTTATCTCCCCTCCCCCATTTTTTTTTTTTTTTCTTGTCTAATTGCTCTGGCTAATGTTTCCAGAACCATATTGAATAGAAGTGGTGATAGTGGATATCCTTGTCTTGTTTCTGATTTTATAGTAAAAGCTTTCAGTTTTTGACCATTTAATAGGATTTTAGCAGTTGGTTTGTCATAGATGGCTTTTATCAGATTGAGGTAAAGACCATGTATTCTAATTTTCCGTAGAGTCTTTATCATGAATAAAATTTTTTCTGTATATACTGGGGATGATCATGTCATCTTTGTCTTTGGTTCTGTTAATATGATTTATTATGTTTATTTATTTTTATATTTTGAAGCATCCCTTCATCCCAGATATGAATCTTACTTGGCCATGATGTATAATATTTTTGATGATTTACTGTAGTCTGTTTGCCATTATTAAGGATTTTTGCATATACATTCACTAGGGAGATTAGCCAGTAGATTTCTTTCTTGGTTGACTTTTTTTCTATAATACTTGAAAGTAATATTTGCTTCTAGGAGTAACTTTGGAAGTACTGCTTCATTTTCAATTTATTTAAAAAGTTTCAGCATTATTGGCAGTAGTTCTCTAAATTTTTTGTTGAATTCCTTAGTGAATCTGTTAGAGCCTTAGCTTTTCTTTGTTAGTAAAATTTTAATTATACTTTCAGTGTCATTGGCTGTTATTTAGAATTTTTAAATCTTCTTGATGTAGTTATGGTAGTTTGATTGTATCTAGGAACCTGTCCATTTATTCTGTGTTTTCCATCTTAGAATACAGGTTTTCATAGAAGGAACTTATGGTCTCCTGGATTTCTGTGGGATCTGTTGTAATTTCCCCCTTTTCATTCATAATTGCTTGAATTTGTGTTTTTTCCTTTCCTCTTTTTGATGAGGTTGGTTAATGTTTTATCAATTTTATTTATTTTTTTGAAGAACTAGTTTTTGATTCATTGATTCTTTGTATTATTTTCTTATTCTCTATTACACTGATTTCTGCTCTTTATAATGTATTCCCTTTTATGGGCTTTGGGTTTGATTTGTTCTTTTTCTAGACGTTCAAAGTTCCACATTAGGTTATTAGAGCTCATTCTCTTCAGGGGAGTGTTGTTTAAATTCCCTGTGTTAATGTAGTTTCTGAGGTTTCCTTTGTTGTTGATTTCCAGTTTCATTGCATGATGATCAGATAGTATGTATGGGCTTATTCCAATTCCTCTACATTTCTTTAAACATGTTTTGTCAGTTAATACATGATCTATTTTGGAGAACATCCTATGTGCAGCTGAGAATGTGTATCCTCTTGTTTTTCAGTGGAATATTCTGTAGACATCTACCAAGTTCATTTGTTTACAGGCTTGGTTTAAGTCTAATATTTCTTTGTTGATTTTTTTCTTCTTTTGTATAGTTGATCCAACCATTTGTGAGAGCGGGATATTAAAATCTCCCAGTATAATTGTGTTAGTGCTTATTTTTTTATGTTGGCTGTGGTTTGTCTTATGTAGTTGAGCGAACCTGTGTTTGGTGTATAAATATTTATGTTTGGTTTTGTCTTCTGCTTTTTTCAGTGTTCCTATGACATGGTGAATTGTTTTTAATTTTTTTACTTTAGTCCATGAATTTCTTTTTGGGTTAAATGCGTTTCTTGAATGCAGCGTATTATTGGATCTTTGATTTTTTTAAAAGTTTTATTTAATTATTTTTTATTTCAGCCTCTCAAGTGCTGGGATTATAGGTGTGTGCCACCATGCCCAGTCTCAGTCACTGTTTCAGCGTGCACCCGGAGTGGGGTTGGCACAACATATGTTGGATTTTGGTTCTTGATCAGTTCTGCCAGTCTCTTGCTTTTGACTGGTGAGTTGAGACTACTTGTGTTGATGGCTGTGACTGATATATATTGACTTTTCCAACTTGACTGGTCTCTGTCCTTCTGCTCTGTCTAACTGTGTGCCCTGCCTGGTGGCTTTCTTCTATTAGCGTTCCTGCACATGTGGTCTTCGTTATCTCTTTCTAATATGTCTTTCAAAGCATTCTGTAGGGCTGGCTTAGTGGTCATAAATTTCTTCAGTTGCTCATTGTCATAGAAGTATTTTATTTCTCCACCAATTTTTTAAAAAATGTGTTTAGTACAGGATCTACAGGGTCTCACTACATAGATCAGACTTGTAGTGATTCTCCTGTGTGCAGCCTCCCGAGTGCTGAGATTAAAGCACCACCACGCCCAGTCTCAATTGCAGTCTCAGCGCACCCGGGGGGTGGGGCTGGCACGGCATGCTGGGGATTGGACCTTGGTGCTGTGCTCTGCCTAAACAGGCATTTCAGTCTGCTGAGCTATCTGGCCAGCCCCTCCTCACTAATTTTTTTTTTTTTTTTTTTCCAGAACTGGGGATTGAACTCAGGCCCTTGCACTTGCCAGGGAAGCACTTATTCTACTCCTCACTAATTTTGAAGGCTAATTTTGCTAGAGACATCAATATGGATTGAAGATTGTTTTCCTTTAGTGTTTGAAATTTCTCACTCTAGTCTGTTCTTGATTTGAGGGTTTATGTTGAGAAATCTGCTATGACTCTGACAGATTTTCCTTTTTAGGTAATATGTTCCTTTTCTTTACCTGCTTTTGATATTTTGTTCTTATACTGAATTTTTTAAAACTTTTTTATTTTTGTTTTATTGAAGTACAAATATCAATGTATACTGAATTTTTGGAATCTTGATTATTATATGCTTTGGTGTGGATTTATTTTGGTCATAGTCGACCTATTTGGGGTTCTACATGTTTCATTTATCTGTATGTCCATATTTATCCATATTTGGGAAATCTTTATCCATATTTGGGAAGTTTTTGTCATAATGCCTGTGAAGAGGTTTTTAATGGCTTTTGTGTTGACTCCAGTCAGTCTTACGTTGTTCTTCTTTGCTTCATCCTTTAGCTGTTGGATTGACTTTTCATGGTCTCTTGTGACTTTTAAGATATCTTTCTCTTTTTTTTGGCTGGCTCAGCCTGCCCTGAGGTTGGGGCTGACATGGCATGTAGTGTGGAGGATCGAACCAAGGTCTCCTGTGCCTGCCTAAGCCTGCCTAAGATGCCTTAGACTGCTGAGCTATCTCACAGGTTCTAAGATATCTTTGTTTTCCTGGCTTCTAATAGCATTGCTGTCGTCTAGCTCTGATATCCTATCTTCCCTGTGATTCAGTCTACTGCATATACTTTCATGGAGTTTCTAATCTGCATTTCTATTTAGATTGGCTTGAGTGACTTCATTTTTTGTTTTTGTTTTTCATTCATGATTTCCATCATTTTCCTGAACTCCCCTATTTGTTTATCTGTGTCTGCCATAATGTCTTTTAATAGTGTCTTTATTTTGATCTTTTTCGGAACTGGGGCTTGAACTCAGGCCTTTGCGCTTGCCAGGGAAGCGCTTATTCTACTGAGCCATTTCCCTGGCCCTGTCTTTATTCTGATAGTGATTTATTTTTGTACCTTAGAGATTTTTTTGCTATGGCCTCTTCCATTTGTTTATTCACTTCTGCTGCTATCATTTCAGAGAGTTCCATTTGTTGGCTTCAGATTCCACCTATCTCCTTGTGCTCTGGACTTGTCCTGGGTGGGTTGGATGTTTGGGATTGTTTTGCTTCTTTGTCTTGTTATTTTCTACTTTATTTTGTTTTTTGTGTTGGTGCTTTTAGCCTTCTGATCTTAGGTAGCCTAGGGTAGCCTTGCTCACCGATGTTGAGTCCTTCCGAGGAGGTATCTTTTCCTCTGGATGTTTCTTCTTGTAGGCAGCACAGTCCCAGGATCTCATCCTACTGGTGTTGTGGACACAGGGCAATAGAGGAGACACCGGGGGCAGATTTATACTTTTCTGACTGGCACTACCACTGTTCCAGACATTGGGGGGGGGTGCAGGGCATGGATTCACTCTCTTCTACTGGTGCTGCAGAGCTGGGGCTCATTTGGTTCTTTTATATAATTTTATTGGTAAAATTTCTCATTTCTGTATTTTGAGCCTGCTTGTAAGATCTGCTATAAAATTACTTTGTGTTGATTAGAACTTTTGAGGTGAAGATGCTGAGACAGAGGCAGAGGCACAGATTTATTGTGGAGTGACACCAATGTAAAGGAATGGAAGGACACAGGTTTGGGTGGGAGGAGCCATTATATTATGACATACTCCTCATGTGATCTTCGCCAGCTTGACAGGGTAGCACTGAGGCAGGAGTTACCCATCAAAGACATCCTCTCTTAGGTAGAAATAGCTAAGCTTTTATGCTTCTACCTTATGGCTTTTGGCTGGAATTGGGCTAAAAATAACTATTCAATTCTTTTTGCTTTAGCTCATCTGGTGGCTTTGAAATATGTGCACTTGGATAGACTGAACTGTATTTCACAGATTGCCTTACCCATAAATTTCCTATTGGAGTAGGCCACAGGAGAGCTCCTTACAGGAGATTTGGAGGGCAGAGGGGAAGCAGAGACCCTATGTAGGTCATGCATGTTGGTTCTTATGTGTTGGCTCACCTTTGGATTCTTGCATGTCCTTGAACATCTTCCTTCCATCTTATCATGTGAATGACTTCTCAGCCAGGCAGTTCTTCTGTCCCTGAAGACTGAGCAAACTATTCAAGTCTTTCCTCAGTTCAAGGAAATGTTCTTCTGGCATGTGTTTTAATTATTCCCTCTTTTCCAACACGTACTTTGTCTCCATCTGGAACCTTTGTTCTTTGCATGTTAGGATTGCTGGATCTTTCCTCTAAATCTTTTATCGTTTCCCTCATGACTTTTATCTCATCATCTTTCTTCTCTAAGCTTTAAGATATTTCTTATACTTGATCTTCCAGGTGTCTGATTCAGTGCTCAACAACGACATCCTTGCCTTTAATTAATACATTTTTTTAAAGCTCAAAGTTCTTGTTTTAAGCTTCAGAGGTTCTTTTTGTGATGCATATGGGTCTTCATAAAGCCTGCTATCATCAGTTTTTAAGCATTCAGGTGTTAATTTGTCTCTTTAGGCTACAGCTCTGTTCTGTGGGCCTAGCATCTGATTGTTCTATCTCATTTTCCTTTGGGAGCCTTCTGCTACCTACTGCTTAGTTTTTAGTCTTTATATTATTACCCAAACAATGTCATTTTGCAAAACACAAAGAATTTTTTCATGAGGCTGCCAAATGTGAGGGGACTGGAGCCCCTAGGTCTCAAGTCTGCTCCCCGAAGGTAGGGTTTAAGTGTTATTGAGACAGAGACATAGGATGGCCTCAGATACAAAGAAAGGTGATCGGAGGCAGGGAAACATGAAATCACCAGTGGCCTTCCTGTGTAATGAGATTTCATGGCTCACAGGATGCACATTCAGAAACGGTGGCATCAGCATGATCTGAGAGTGGAGTTGTGAGCCCCTGACATCAATAGGAATGGCAAGGCGGCTGGGCAGTGGGATATGACCCGACAGCCACTGAGATGCTTCTAGCAGGGCTGCAGATTCACGGACATCCTTGTGTGAGATGTCGCAGATCAATCAGAAAGATGACAACTTTGGCCTACTGGTCACCATTCTCTCCTTCCTATAGTGGCCCATCCTGTGTGCAGAAAGTATTTTCTCCTTCCTTCAGGACATTTCTTTGGAACACTTATTTTATATATATATTTTTCTTCTTCTTTTACCTTTAATAAATGTGAAACCGATTCTTTGAATTATTTTCTAATTCTTAGAACAGGTTAATAAAAGCCTGGGAAGGACCACTGGGTACCACCAACATCCTTAACAGTTTGACACTTGAATAAGACCAAGCTGTGGGTTGATAGTTTCAACCAATTTAATCTACTTCCAAATTTTTGAAAAACTTAAGCAGTTGTTACTAAGGTGACCGTACATCAGAGGTGTTATCTATAGCAGAGCTAGTAGGGGTCTATTACTTTATTTTTTAGATAAGCTACTTAAAAAATCAGTGATGAAAACAAGTAACTAGATGCAAGTGAAGTGAGAGGGCTTATTCAGGCTTTCTCCTTTTTTTAAGACCTGGCTGAGCCGGGTGTGGTGGCACATGCCTATAATCCCAGCACTCGGGAGGCTGAGGCAGGAGGATTGTTGCGAGTTCGAGACCAGCCTGAGCTACAAAGTGAGCTTAAGGCCAGCCTGAGCTGCATAGCAAGACCCTGTCTCAAAAAGACAAAAAACAAAAAGTGACCTTAAAGATGGGCCGAGATCAAGGGTCCCTGACCCTAAGGATTCATGGTTCTCAGGAAGCTGACATTGTCCTCTGCCAGGACATCTGAAGAAGGTTGCTCTGCTCCCAGGTCTCTGAACAGTCCTGGCTTTGCTGCTGGGTGATCAGTCTGTGTCAGCAACTTCCTGCCCTTGTAAAGGTCAGGAAGGCTCAGCAGTCTCATGCAGGGTCTGTGGATATGTAAAGCCCAGCTTTTCGCTGGGACAGCCACTTTGGATTGTTACCTCTGCGTTGCTCACTAGTTAATTGTCTAGGAAGCAGGCAACAATTTCTGCAGGAGTCAGGTCTTGCTTAGGAAAGACTGTACGGAAACTGGGATGGGAAGGCAAGGGGTCACTTTCATCAGAATCCTGTTTCAAAAAGCTGTTTTCTTTTCCTTCCTTCCTTCTTTTCTTCCTCCTTCTTTTTTTTTTTTTTTTTTTGTGGTACTAGGGGTTGAACTCAAAGAACTGTTTTTTAAGCATTTAAAACTTAACTTCCCGGGCTGGGGAGATAGCTTGGCAGTCTAAGTGCCTGCCCAGCAAGCACAAGGACCTGGGTTCAATCCCTGGTCCTGCATACTGTGCTAGCCCTGGTACCCTGGGCACCCTGTGCTGGCCACCAAAACAGAGCATGGTTGTGCATACTTATAATCCCAGTGCTGGGGAGGCTGAGAAGGGAGGCTCACTATAAGTCTGAGCTGTGTAGTGAGACCCTGCACCAAATAAAAACAAAAAAACAAAGCAAAACAAAAACAACAACAAAAGAAAAAAAAAAAAAAAAAAAAAAAAAAAAAAAAAAAAAAAAAAAAAAAAAAAAAAAAAAAAAAAAAAAAAAAAAAAAAAAAAAAAAAAAAAAAAAAAAAAAAAAAAAAAAAAAAAAAAACCCAAAACTTAACTTCTCACAAAGTAATATGGAGCAAAGATTTAATTAAACATTTAGTGAGTTATTCAGCAGGATGGTTTGTTCAACAAAATATAGGAGAGAGAAATACTTATAGTCACTTAAAAGAAAGAATGTTGGAATAAGGTTGCTGAAGTTTGTGTGCAGGGCCGTGGAGATAGCTCAGTAGAATAAGCATTTCCCTGGCAAGTGCAAGGACCTGAGTTCAATCCCCAGTGCTGCAAAAACAATACAAAACAAAACCAAACAAACAAAAACCCTCAAAGTATGTGTGCAAAAAATCTGAAAGCTTAGAGTTACAATCTTGTCATTTGTATTCTTTCAGGATAAAGTTCAATGGTCATGATTTTTTTAAATGATTAACTGTTACTTGCTATTGGTGTTCTATTGGATATCTACTCTTTCAGTTGCAAAGTTACCCAATCAATAGTAAATAGCAAGCCAAGCTACAATACACATGCCCTTAGGCATCAATCCAGTTGAAATACAATGTCAGCCCTGTGGAATTAATCATTTTATTTAACTCAATGTGCTTGAAATGGAGTGTGTCCCTCCAAAAGATATATTGAAAGCCTCAGAACATGACCTTATTTGGACATAGGGTTGTTGCAGATATAGCTAGTGAAGATGAGGTCATAGGTTGGTTACAGGTAGGGTAGGCCCTCAATCCAATATGGCCAATTTTTTTTTTTTTTTTTTTTTTTGTCTTTTTGAGACAGGGTCTCGCTATGCAGTTCAGGCTGGCTTTAAGCTCACTTTGTAGCTCAGGCTGGTCTCGAACTCACAACAATCCTCCTGCCTCAGTCTCCCGAGTGCTGGGATTACAAGCATGCGCCACCACGCCCGGCTTTGGCCAATATTTTTATAAAAGAGGATGATGGCTTGTGATGATACAGAAACAGAGAGAGAATACTATGTGACCACAGAGGTAGGAAGTGAAGCAATGCAGTCAAGGAATAGCAGGGACCTGTAGCCTATCAGAAGTTAGGAAAGGGCAAGGAAATATTCCTAGTCTGGTTTTTAGAGGAATAATTTCTTTGCTGACAGTTTGATTTTGAATTTTAGCCTCTGTAGTGGATTTCCAACTAGTGGTGAACTTGTAATACCCAGGTGAACTGAACCAGCATGGTGCTGGATGTAGGCTCTCACTACACAGCTCGGACTCATAGTAATCTTCCTGTTTTCAGCCTCGTCAGTGCTGGGATTACAGGTGTGTACCTTCTTGCCTGGTCTCGGTGGCCAGCTCAACATGCATGGGGTGTGACCAGCATGGCATGTGATGCTGCTGGTTCTCTCAAAGGAGCTTGCTGTGCTAGCTTTCCTGAATTCAGCTGTTGTCATCCATGGAGGAGCTTGGGACCTTGTGCTTGCTGAGAATGGACAAGGCTCACTTCAGGGTAGCTCTCGAAGTGTCACTTCCCAGCTCCAGTGCTAGCACAGATCCTTCCCCCTGCTGGCACAGACTTTCTAGCTTCCACCACAGGCCTTTGGGCCTTACCAGTACAGATCCATGAAAAAGACCAGAATGAAACATTGTTGTGGACTCTATTTCTGGTTGGACTCATGGGGGAGGCATTGTCTTTGGCTCTAGTTTTTCAGCTGAACTCACTGCAAGACACTGCCATGGAATCCAGGGCCTTAGCTGGTTTCTTTAGGTTGTCAGTATGTACACAAATTTCTTGCACTCTTTTATACCAAACTCTTTGGGTGACTATTATAAAATAATTTTATAAATTATATGTCTTATAAATTATTTTGGTTTGCCCCTTGCAAACCCAAAACTACAACAAAATTGGTACCAGGAATGGGGCTATTTGCAAGCGGGCAGCTGAAGCATTACAGCTCCTTTCTGGGATATCCCTAAAGGACAATGGTGAAGGGAAATCACTGAAGTGAGCAGAACTTTGGGCAGTGCACTCATTAGTACATTTTGCCTGGAAGGAGAAATTGACAGATGTGAGACTGTATACTAATTCACGGACCATAGCAAATGGTCCTGCCAGGTCATCAGGAACTTGGAAGGAAGATAATTGGAAAATTGGTGACAAAGATATTTGATGAAGAGATATGTGGATACACCTCTCTATATAGTCAAAAGATGTAAAAGTATTTGTTACCCATGTAAATATTCACCAAAAGGTGACATCAGTATAAAAAGACTAACAATCAAGTGAATGAGATAACCCATTCTTTGGATAGTGGCCAACCTACTTCTTCCTTCAGCCGTCATTGCCCAGTGGGTCCATGAACAGGATGGTCACGGTGGCAGGAATGGAGATTATGCATGCATTCAGCAACATGGATTCCCACTCACCAAGACTGATCTGGCTATAGCCCCTGCTAAATGCCCAGTATGCCCGAGTCCAATACTGAGTCTCTGATATGTACCACTTCCATCATGGAAGGGACTGTGCTCTGTCCTCACTGGCCTAGACACATATACTAGATATGGATTTGCCATTGCTGTATGTAACACTTCTGCCAAAAACACCATCCATGGATTTACAGAATGCCTTATCCACCGCCATGGAATTCCACTCAATATTGCTTCTGACCAGGGAACACATAACCAAAGAAGTGAGGTAATTGGCTCATGTTTGTGGAATTCATTGGTCTTAATCATATTCCTCAATATCAAGAAGCAGGTAGATTGAAAAGTGGATGGTCTTTTAAAGACAGTTATAGTGCAAGCTAGGTGCCAATAGCTTGCAGGACTGCGGTAAGGTGCTTCAAAAGACTGATTATGTTTTGAATTAGCATCTTCTACATGGTATTGTCTCCCATAGCCAGGATTCATGGATCCAAGAATCAAGAGGTGGAAGTAGGAATGGTACCACTCACCATTACCCCTAGTGATCCACTAACAAGTTTTTCTTTCTGTCCCCATGAACTTATGTTTTTTTTTTTTTTTTTTTCAAACCCTTGTGTCGAGGGCTGACTTTAAATAGATCGCAGCGAGGGAGCTGCTCTGCTACATACGAAACCCGAAACCCGGACCCAGAAGCAGGTCGTCTACAAATGGTTTAGCACCAGGTTCCCCATGAATGTGCGTTGCGTGATGGGCAAGAGGCTGGCCCCCTTTCCAGCGGCACCCCGTCTCCTAGGACGCAAGGCTCTCCGCACAGTACCCCGGTCCCGATGCGCGACGAGATGCGCCCCACGCGGGTGCGAGGCGCCCGCCTGCGGGGACGAGCGGGGGACCGGCTATCCGACGCCAACTGAGACTCCTTCGGTGCTGCCATATCGTTCTGCCTGGGCGGGATTCTGACTTAGAGGCGTGCAGTCATAATCCCAAGCCAAGCACATATACCAAATGTCTGAACCTGCTGTTCCTCTGGAACTGAGCAGGCTTACCATGGCAACAACACATCATCAGTAGGGTAAAACTAACCTGTCTCGCAATGGTCTAATTGAACTTATGTTCTACTAGCTTAGAAGTCCTAGTTCCAAAGGGAGTCAGACTTGTATCAGGAAGCACAACAATACCACTGAACTGGAAGCTAAGACTTTCCTCTTGGTGATTTTGGTCTCCTCATGCCTCTGAGAAAACAAGCTAAAAAGGGAGAGACAGTGTTGTCAGTGGTGACTGACCCAGACCATCAAGGGGAAACTGGATCAGTACTCCACAATGGAGGAAAGGAAGAATGAAGTGCAGGAGATCTGTTAGGGCCCCTTTCAGTACTACCATACCCTATTACTAAAGTCAATAGGAAACTACAAAACCTAATACAAGCAGAATGCTGAATAGTCCAGAGCCTTCAGGAATGACTGGATCACTCCACCAGGGAAAGAACCAAGACCTACTGAGGTGCTTGCTGACAGTACAGGGAATACAAAATGGGTAGTGGATGAAGGTGATCCCATGACCAGCTGTAGAAAGATGATTGTAACTGTACTATTTCTCCATTAATATGGTTCTAATGTAATATAGTGTTGATAGACTTAATACTTTTTTTTTTTTGGTATTTGAAACAATTTTATTTACTCAAAATAGCCTTAATTTTTATATAAGTACTGCACACTAACTGATTAAACCCCCGGAGCTTCTGAACAACATCCTCTCATGGCAACTGGGAGCTTGATGAACTGTGACCGCAGAACCTAGTGGACACAGTGTGCTCACAAGGACAGTTTGTGAGGAAGAGGCCAGGTGAGAACAACCTATGGGCACACGTGGGCCGCCCACACTGGGGACCATGAGCCACATGCTCAGTTGCACATTAGGACCACTGGGAGATGCAGTGCCGGTCCCCACCTGGCAGTCACCGCAGCACCAAGGCTCCCGTCAGCCAGCCCAGAGGCCTCCTGACCCAGCACCATGCCCTGTCTGAGGCCTTGGCCAGATACCGCTGATGAAATCCTCATCCAGATAAGGTAAACCGCGGCAGCAGTTGCTGTCCTGGGGAGCTCAGAGCAGCAGCAGCAGCAGCAGCAAGGAGGCTGGGGGGGGCACCTCTCCCCAGAAGGTGACTGAGACTGTGCCCATACGTCCATCTGTCTGTCTCCAGGGGCTGCTACTCCACAGCCACTGCACCAGCCGGTAGGTGATGTACCTGCCTGCCGTCTCACTGGGCCGGGTGATCCTCATAACCTGCCCTCGCTTTATCCCAGAGTAGCAGGCCACAGGGTCCCCTGCCTGGATGTGGGGCAGCTGGTTCTCTCGGAGCTTATATGGGGCCAGCAGCTCTGTGACCTCTTCCTTGGGCATGACAGCATGCTCGGGACAAGCTCATGCTCCATGATGTTGATCAGCAGCTCTTGCTGCAGGAATTGCTCCGGGATGTACTTGGGTGCCATGTCTACCCGGGCCTGCTTGGTGGAGGGCGTCGCGCCCTGCTGCACCATGATGAGCGCGTGGGGTGATGTTCTCTGGCATACGCTGGCAGTACACCTCGATGGTCTCGATGCCCACCTTGGGCTCCTCTGGGAAGAAGACGAACATCTGGTCCGCGGGGTCATTCATCATTGTGGGCCACCAGCACGGTAAGGTGGTCAGTGCACCGTAGACGTCTGCCCCTCACTTGGTTTGTCCCCACACTGGGCTTTGAACTCCTCCAATGTCTGATCCAACTCATCCTGGGTCACCAGGTAGCCCCGGTCATGACACAACTTCATGATGGTCTTGCGGATTTTCCAGAGACGGTAGGTCTCGTCCTCACCTAAGGCGCTGCTACTCGCACAATACCACGCATGCGCCACTCAAGACTGGTGCGCACTGCACCTGCGTTGAACTTCAATCAGGCCCCTCCCCTTAACCCTGCCTCTCGCAGGGCTGTTTTCCGCAGACTCCTGAATAAAGCTGCCTTAATACTGGTTCTTAAGGATTGTTAAACATGTGTTATAATGTTGAAGTTATGAAATGATAAGTGTAAGCATCCACCAAAAAAACACCCTCTATTCTGCTGAAAGTATTAGCGTGTTTCTGCTTGTATACAGGATACTTATAACACGTTAGGAGCAATTATACGCGTGTTTTTGTATCTGGAGACTGGTTTAAAGAAATGTGTCTGGTTGCTAAGTTGACAAAGGATGGATTGTAGTAGTTGATTGATTGTGTCAACTTGAGAAGTTTGGAAGATAAACTAAACTGGCTCAGCGAATCTACACCCTAGGGTGGTTCATCACCGGGATGGTATGGGAAGTGAGGAAAGACAAGACACAAGTTTCCCTTCTTTGGAGGAGCTCCAGTCTTCACCCTTAGCTTGGACGTCATCTCCTGGATTCTTGTAGTGTGGACTCTTTGATTTCTGCCTTGAATCCTTCAGCCTTCCAGTGTGGACTCCTCAGCCTTTCATCACAGACCCATTGGCCTCCTGAAATGGACTTTCACAGAACACTGCAGTGAGCTCCAGACCTTGGACTGAATCGTTCAGTCTCCAGTGTGCAGACGCCCTCAGCACGCTTTCTCATCCAACTCTGTGGCTGACCGTTGTAAGCCAATCTTGTAATTTTTTTTTTTTTTTTTTTTCTCGTGATATCGGGAATTGAACTCAGGCAGGTGCCAGGCAAGCACTTATTCAACTGAGCTATCTCCCTGGGCCCTTGTAATTTCTTATACATTTGCACATCTTCTGTTATATCTGTTTCTCTCACAAAACCCTGACGGATACAGCCTCCAGAATTGTGCAGCAGATTTCTGTTTAAGCCACATCGTTCATGGTATTGTGTTATAGCAGCCCTAATACAGCAAATAATATGAAGATTTTTTTTTTTTTTTTTTTTTTTTTTTGGTGGAAACAGGGATTGAACTCAGACCCTTGTGTTTGCCAGGCAATATGAAGATTATTGATGAGATATTTAATTTTTTTTAACTAAATCCTTGAAGTCAATGTATATTTTGCACTTATAGCATATGTCATTTTGGAGAAACTGTTTTTCCTTCATTCCCCTCCTCTGTCTGTCTCTCCCTCCCCTCCCCACCATTCCCCTCCCTTTTCATTCCTGGGGCTTGTGCATGCTAAGCAAGTACACCATCACTGATTTAATCCTAGTCTTTAGAGAAACCCCATTTGTTTTTTCACTAGTCACCAACTGGTATGGATTCTTAAACACATGCAAATTAGAAGTCAGACAAGGCCTGGCTCTTGAACCTGCTAACAGCCATCACCATTGTCTGCCCTATTCTTTAGGTTCTTCTAAAGGGAAGAGTTCCTGTATGGGTTTCCAAGATATTGCCAATCAGCCATGGGTTTTTATTTGATTTGTAAATCTCACATTGGTGAAGCATAGGTCTTTGGTGCTAACAGGCCTGAACTTGGAATGCCAGTGGCTATCATTCTTAGTACTGGTGGGCTTGAAATAAGCAGCTACTGACTGGCAGGCCTTGGGGACTCTTATGGCTACTGGAAACAGTAGCTGCTGGCAATTCTTGATGGCTTGCTTACCACTGATTTCAGTATCACTAGCCCCGGATGCTGACTGCTTTGGTACCAGTGGCCTTTGGTATTACCCACTTTGAATGTATCAGCACAGCATGCTCTGCTTGAGACAAAAATCATGGAAAACAAGCTGGACATGGTGTACATGTCTGCAATCCCAGCACTTGGAGACAAAGGCAGGAGAGGATTGCTGAGAGTTTGAGGCCAATCCAGGCTACATAGGAGACCCTGTCCCAAAAAATAAAAACAAAAAACCATGAAAGATGAGAACATTCTGTCCTTATGCATTAGGACATGGGCTGTAGCGTGAAGGAAGACAGCATATAGACCAACCAGGTAAACTCACAATGTGCAGTGTTAGACTTTGTTGGGTTCTGGGTTCTGGGGGCTCAGAACTCATCTAGAGAGCTGCAGGGTGAGATCCCCCAGAGGGGCTGTGGTGAAGAGTACTTGGGGTAGGTCTGCATCCAAAGCCTGCCACCGCCATGGCAGCCATGAGGCACCTGAGGTAGTGGGGCTGGCGGCAAGGTGTTTGGGGTTACTGTAGAAGAAAAAATTCCTTTTGAGGAACATCATACTCTTCTCTTCTGACTCAGTTCTGGGTATTGAACCTAGGGATGCTCCTTATTTTATCTTGAGAAGTTTTCAAGGCAGGCCTTAAACTTGTGATCCTCCTGCTTCAAGTTTTGGTGTCCACTGCCTCTTGGTTAGACGGCCCTGTACAATGCACAACCCCATCAGGGAGCAGTGAGTCTCAGATGGCAGCAGTGGGGCCTTCACTCTGGCAGGAAGGACGGCGGGAATGAGGGGTATGGCCAGGAACAGGAGAGGGTGAGGGGTGCAGAAGGAAGCTGAGGGACTTTGTTTTCTCTGTGAAGAAGGAGAAGTGGGTAAGTATGAGGGTTTGGTGAGAGAGGCAGATTCTGTGGAGAAGGCAAGAGGACCAGGAAAAAATGGGGGACTACTGAATGGTGTCCAGGCCCAGCAAACTTTTCTGTGGGGAGTGGAAGGCAGGCATAGGGAAAGTTAGAAAACAGTCAACTTGCCAGAGAAACAGATTATCTGGAGGAGCTGGCTGGGAGGGACCCAACCAGATGCAAGACACAGCCGCAGAGGCTTGCTTACAGCCCAGGGTATGTGCCAGTCTCTATTCCAAGTGCTTTACATGCATTAAGTCATTAGGTCTTAATTTTTACTTCCACTCAACAGATAAGAAAGGCAAAGCACAGGACAGCAAAGTGTCCTGCTGACAGTCACGCAGCCAGTAAGTGGCAGAAAAGGGTCCACAGCTGGAGTATCTGGCTCTCAGGCTCTATAGGAAGGAAGCCCTTGGCCCCAGCTGCACTCTGCTGTAGCTGCAGGGGGCCTGCCTGCCCCTCTCACTTCCTGCCAGGGGTGTCATGAAGGGGGATCCATGTCAAGGGTGCAACAGGTTTTTGTTTTTTTTTTAGCTCAGAGGGCAATTGTTTTTGTTGGGTTGAGTCCAAATATTCTTCTGTCCAAATGCTGTGCCTCAGGGAGTATCTGCTGTCTCTCCTGGGACACCTGGAGCACCAGAGGTTGGGCCAGGCCTGACACTCATTTTCATTCATTCAACAGTTTTCTTTCTTTCTTTCTTTCTTTCTTTCTTTCTTTCTTTCTTTCTTTCTTTCTTTCTTTCTTTCTTTCTTTCTTTCTTTCTTTCCTTTCTTTCTTTCTTTTTTTCTCTTTCAGCTTTGAGGCCTTGTCCATACATATAAAGCTGGAAGAAACTGTTTCCCCATTACTATTATTGTTATTATTTTAATTTATGAAAACACGCCAAAATTAGTTTTATTACAACTCCAGCTCTTATTTTATAAAGCACAACTTTTCCTTCAAACTACCAGCAGCATCTCCTCTGTCAGCATCTCCTCACTCAGCCTTGTAAACTGAGTGAATCCATAATTGCTCCTCTGTGGGAACGAGGTCGATTTCAGGGACTGTCTGATAAAGGAACAAATTCAGTATTAAAAAAAAAATCAGAGAGCCGGGCATGGTGGCGCATGCCTGTAATCCCAGCACTCGGGAGGCTGAGGCAGGAGGATCGTTGTGAGTTCGAGACCAGCCTGAGCTACAAAGTGAGCTTAAGGCCAGCCTGAATTGCATAGTGAGACCCTGTCTCAAAAAGACAAAAAAAAAAAAATCAGAATCCCTAGGAACCCTAGAGGCAAATGGCAAACAAAATTTGATCTGATGAAAACAGATTTTTTTTTTAAAGAAGGTCTTCTTATTTTTTTCTCTCCTCCCTTACCCCAATAATGAAGCTGTACTTTAAAAACTATAGGCTGGTTTAACAACAAATCTCTCTTTAAGGAACTGGATATGAACTGACTTTATAGCAGACAAAAGCTTGATCCACAAATGAAGAGATGGTCTGATATAGTCAAAGGCCTGACTCAGTCTGAAGGGGGAGCCTTGTAACTCTGAAGGGCTTCATTACCTGCAATTCTGAGTAAGCTGTAAAACTCCTTCTTTTACCCCCAGCACCCAGGGCAACTTGCCCAACAAGCTGGTAGCGATAGCCTGTGGTTAGCGGTCAGCTGCACAACACCAACCACCACGCCTGCACCTTGGCCTCGCTTCTTAGCCTTTTGTCTGGTCCCTGTTGGTGTTTGTATGCCTGAGGAAAGGGACTTGTGCCCCTCCCCCAACCCTATGGCCATCACCACTGAATGTGTGGTGCACTGGTGTGGAGACAAAGGCACAGGGAGAAGGCCGAAGCCTTGCCTTGGTACAGGTGTCAAGGTTAAACTGCAGCTGGAACACACCTCCTGGTGACTCCCAGGGACATGTGCCCAAGTATTTTTTTTATTTTTTATTTTAAAGAGAATAAAAAAATTCAATAAAAACTATACTGAATTTCAAAAAAAGATGACAGGAAATTAACAGTCACTATATTGCATATTGTTATCTGCAAAGTAGTTGCTCAGATTACCAGACATAGGCATGTAAGATTGATCAAACAATATAGGCACAAACTGTTCCTTTTAGTTTCTTTCCCTTTCACAATATCTATTGTAAACTTCTTCTGTTTTTAAATTTTATTCATGTATTTGGTACAGGATCTCACTGTACAGCTCAGACTCATAGTGATCCTTCTGTTTTCAGCCTTTCCAATGCTGGGATTACAGGCGTGCACCAACATGCTGGACTTGGTCACCTGACTTAGTGTGTCCTGCAGGACTGGGAATTAAGCCCTGATGCCTGCACTTGCGAAAGCAGGCACTTACCTGCCTGGCATGTGCAAGGTCCTAAGTTCAATCCCTGGTACTGGAGAAAACAAAAGACCCTGTACCAAAGCAGGTGCCTCGTCCTCTGAGCTATCTCACTGGCCCTATTGTAACTTTTGAAGCTTATTTACTCTTAGTTTCTTATATTAGGGAGACAATTCAATGTTTACACATGTGGTCTGATTTCTTTCACTCATGTATATGGTCTCTAGTTGTATCCATTTGCCTACAAAAGCCTTGAATTTATCTTTCTTTATAGCTGAGTAATACTCCATTGTATAAAAATATCATATTTTTTTTTCCTTTTTTTTTTGACAGAATTGGGGATTGAACTCAGGCCCTTGTGCTTGCCAGGAAAGCACGTATTCTGCTGAGCCATCTCCTCAGCCCTACCACATCTTTTTTATCCATTCTTTGATTAATGGACATTTGGGTTTGGGTTGTTTCCATGATTTAGCTGTGATAAATTGTGCTGCTGTAAACATGGGTGCACATATATTGCTGTGGTACAATGTTTTTAGTTCTTCTGAAAAAATACTCTTGAGAGGAATAGCTGGGTCAAATGGGACCTCTATGTCTAGTTTTTGAGGAATCTACACTTATTTTTACAGTGGTTGCACCAGTCCACACTCCCACCAAGAGTGGAGAACAGTTCCTTTCCCCCACAGCCCCACCAGCATTTGTTATTGGTTGATATTTTGATGATAGCCATCGTACTTCAAGAATCAATAAATGGGATCTCATCCTATCAAAAGGTATTTGCACATCAAAAGAAATCACCAACAGAGTGAAAAGAAAACGTGTGAACTGGGAAAAAAAGTTTGGCCAAGTATCCCTCAGACAAAGGACTTCTATTTAGACCATAGAAAGAATTAAAAAAAAGAAATCAGATTCCCAAAGTGTCAAGCACTTTGTCTGAGGTAATTGCATCATTAATAAAAGAAGAGATTGTTATGGAATTGTTCTTTGCTGTACTTTCAATATTTTTCCTCTTGTGATGGCAATTACTAATTTGGTCTTTATGTAACAGCAACAATATATACAGAGCAGCTTTGATGTGCCAGGTACCATTCTAAACACCACATACATCCTCCCTTGTTAAGTCTATCAACAGCCTTATGATATATAATTGTTTCCAGTTCATACAGTGTAGGGAAACTGAAGTCCAGCTAAAAATGTCTGGCACTGAGATTCCCACAATTCCTCTGTTTCCAATATCCTTCATATCTTAATAAATTTTTCATGGTGCCCTAAGGCCAAAAGAAATACCTACTAGTCTTGCTTCTTAAGTAGTTAAATCCAAATAATATGTATTTGTGTCCTAACAGCTTAAGAATCATTTGAAAAGAAAATAACTCACATAATTGAGATAAAAACATTTTATTCTACCTCAAGTAACTAGAATTACGCAGTAATGGATGAACGTGCCATTGAACGCTGCAGTTTCTCAGAACTGAGAATCAGATCAGGCACGACCACCTTCACTTCCTGGTGTTCGTTGCCTTTCCTCTGCAGCTGGCTTTTTATTACCATGACCACTGAAAACCAAGCTTTGCAAAAATACATTATCACCCAAAGCAGTGCAATGCTAGCTGATGTTGGAACATCACTGGCCTCGCTCGGGCGGGCGATGCTCAGGGAGTTGCTGTATCTTTCAAGTGAACCCCTGATGTTCCTGCCCCTCTGCCAAAGTGTGCTGCTGAACCCAGGGAGAGTCTTGCTGGACCTCAGGTATTTCTTTTTTTTAATGTACAGGGTCTATAGGGTCTCACTGCACCGATGGTTCATAGTGATGCTGTTCTTGGCCTCCCAAGTGCTGAGGTTGTAGGCGTGGGCCACCATACCCAGCCCTAATCGACATCTCAGTGCATCCCAGGCAGAGCCGGCGTGGCACGCCCAGGACCAAATCGTGGTCCCTGTGTTTGGACCTCGGGTATTTAAATCCAGCTCCTTGAGCATATTTACTCCTTTTGGCCTGCCTTGACAAGATGCCTTAGGCTGGCAGGCTTAAATAATGCAAACTGATTTGTTTTTTAATTTATTTATTTGCATTTTAACTTGAGTGAAAAATAGAAGCTAAAACAAAGAGAACAAATGACATAAAC
Organism: Ctenomys sociabilis; assembly: GCA_004027165.1. Classification (NCBI taxonomy): domain Eukaryota; kingdom Metazoa; phylum Chordata; class Mammalia; order Rodentia; family Ctenomyidae; genus Ctenomys; species Ctenomys sociabilis. Next base: position 10,767 of record PVKA01016977.1, on the reverse strand, counting down.
AGGGTAACATACAATGATACATATGTTACAGATTTCCAAAACATGGATTGCTAATTATATATATATATATATTTTTTTTTAAATAAAACAATCTAGCACAGATCAGCAGTCCACAATAGAAGTGGGTTATCCACAGAAGTTGTTGACTTGAGCCATTCACAGCTCATTATATTAATATAACTTTACTTTATATACCTCCATTTTTATACTTTTCTGCTAGATGGTTAAGACTGAGTTAAAGCAAGACCCACATAACAAAAAATGTAACTTTTGTATTAGATAAAGTCAGTGAGGTACCCTCAGGGTTTATCCTGTAACCCTGTACCGCTCTTTGTAGATTGGTTATATAGGTTATATTTGTTAAATAATGCAAACTGATTTCTCTACAGATCGGGAGTCTAGAAGGCTCTGAGCAGATGCTAAGGAAGTTGGATGTGGCTTGTGGAAAGTTGGGGAACTGTGGGTTAGTGGGGAAGAGTTTGTGAGACTAGAAATTTGAACCCGAGCAGTATAGATCCTGACCCGCTGCACTTGGCCTGTGGGTGAGTGTTTGCTCAGTCTCCTGTCTGGCAGCGCTCACTTTGCTTTCTGCAGATGTTGATGCACCATCAGTCTATTCTAGACTTTGCCTTGAGCTCAGGAGGGAAGGGACAAGGATGAATTTGCTCTGGGGCCTGTCTTTCAGTCACCTTGTCACATGATAAAATAACTGCAGTTCAGTTGTAGAAGGTACAAAGCATAGCCGCACCCCAAGAAAGGATTCTGGATGTGGTAGCACTGATATAGCTGTCATGAAAGCCTGTTTAGATTACACTGTAGAAGTTCAGTTTGGAAAGGAAGGAAATGACTGTCTCCTTCCCATCCTGTTGATGTCAGATCACTCTAGAATTATATTAAAGCAAAGAAGGAATTACCAGGTTGCAATAGGCATCTTACCATTTCAAAAGCTGCAGATGAGGCCGGGGAGATGGCTCAGTAGAATAAGTGCTTCCCTGGCAAGCACAAGGGCCTGAGTTCAATTCCCAGTTACACACACACACACACACACACACACACACACACACACACACACACACAGCTGCAGTTGACCAAATGGAAGGTGAATCAGTTGGGTATTTTGTAATTTTTTAGGGGAGCCTGCTCAACTTGCCCTGAGAGAGGGGCTGGCACTGCATGTGTTGCTGGGGATTGAACCTGTGGCTGCCTAAGCTTGCCTAAGCAGGCGCTTTAGACTGCTGAGCTGTCTTGTTGGCCCAGGGATGGAGTATTTGTGTGTGTGTGTGTGTTTAGTACAGGGTTTACAGGGTCTCACTACATAGATTGGACTCATAGTGATCCACCTGTTTTCAGCCTTCCAAGGGCTGGAATTACAGGCGTACCCCACCACACCCAGTCTCTGTGCCATCTCAGCATACCCCGGGGCTGAGGCCAGCATGCCACGCCAGGGATCAAACCCTGGCCGCTGCACTCTGCCTAAGTAGACACTTTAGTCCGCTGAGCTATCCAGCCAGCCCTTGGGATGGTATTTTGGATAGAGAAAGTTCTGAGCATCCTGTTCCTGAAATGTCCAAAAGACACCTACTTCAGAAGGGTCTGAGCCTGCTGGGTGTTGGTCTCATTTACTCTGCAAAAGGATGACTTTCTGTAGCTATGATTCCCACTGCCTGTGCTGTCCCTTCCTGTCACCAGCTGTGAGTATCCACCATGCCTGTCATTCTCTTTGAACCAGCACTGCTGAAGTTTCAGATTGAACCTGTTTGGAAATGTGTTTCTTCGGGTTTGTGGTGAGTTTGTCTTGGTCTCAGTTTTACCGCCTGCCTGAGGTCAGGAGCAAAGGGGAGGGAAAGGAGAGGCTGCTGCCTGGTATCTTTTTTTTTTTTTTTTTTTTTTTTTTTTTTTTTTGGTGGAACCAGGGATTGATCTCAGGCCCTTGCGCTTGTCAGGGAAGCACTTATTCCACTGAGCCATCTCCCCGGCCCCTAGGTATCTTATTCAGAGGCAAGCAATAGTATCCCCACTTGCTTGGGTGAGGAGTTCGACCTGACTCTGCACACTGCTGCCAGACGGGACCCGCTACACACATCATCTTCAGCTCCTCCTGTGGCTCCTGAAGCCCTGGAGCACGTCCACACCCCCCACTTGACGCCTGGCTCACCAGCTTGTCTTTCTGCAGAAGCCCTGTGATCTCACCAACTTGGTTAATGACACTTCTCCCAAAACTCTTCTTGTCTGCGTACCATTGCTTGTGCTGTGTCCTCTGCCTGGCTTACCTTGTCTCACCTGGTAAATATTGTTTTTCCTAGGTCTGGCTTAGTCCTCTAATTTACTTTTTTTTTTTTTTTTTTTTGAGACAGCATCTTGCTGTGTAGTTCAGGCTGGCCTTGAACTCACAATATAGTTCGACCTGGCCTCCAACTCACAGTAATATTCCTACCTCAGCTGTGCTGGGATTACAGCTGTGTGCCACCAGGCCTTGCAATATACAATTTTTTGTTTGTGTTTGAGTCAGAGTCTTACTGTGTGGTCTAGGCTGGCCTGGAACTCCTGCTGATCCTCTTACCCCAGCCTCCCAAGTGCCTCAGCCTCCTGAATATGCCACAACACCCATCAGACCCTGTCACTACAAAACAACAACACAAAACCTACAACCATTGATTTAATTTCAATGAATATAGCATGGAAATTTGGTCTGGGCTTAGCTGGGTGGGTTTCTGCACCAGGCTGGGCTTGCTTGGGGAGTCTGCCGAGAACTGGTGGGGTGCCCAAGGCTGTGAGCTTCTGATGGCCTCAACATCTGTGATGACCAGCATGGGTCTCTCTCCATGTGGCTCTGGGTAGTCTCTCATCCTTCAGCAGGCCAGTGCCATTTCTGCACCTGCTGAGTTTCAAACAGCCTCAAAAGAAGACAAGCCCCACTTCCAGAGAGCTTTACCAGCCCTCGTTTGCATCCTGTTGGCTCAGACATCAGCTGGCTGACATCAGACTGGGAGAGCATCAGGGATCATCTGGGGACAGGGAGCAGAAGGGAGGGAATTTGGTGCCATTCCTGCAGTCTCCCACAGCTGGACAGCTATCAGCAGTGTCCGGAGGTCCCACTGGGCTGTGAGCTTCCAGAGGCCTTGGTTTGGGATGCCTTAGTTTTGCCAGAGCCAAGCACAGAAAAGATGCTCAGTAGTTACTGACTTCTGCCTCAATGCCTATGGATCCAATTTGGTTCAAAGCAAAGGCCAGAGAACCTGGATGCAGCTGGGAGTGGGTTGGGGGAGAAGAGACAGGAGGAATACAGGCAAGCCTTTACAGATTTTCTGCTCAGCAGTCCAGAGTTGCAATCTGTCCCGGAGAGTGATCGGATCTGATTCAGCCACAGTCTGGTCTCCACCTTTAAATGCTGGGAACTGCATAAATCAGCACATTTCCCCCAAAGCAGAATCTATATACAGCACGCCAGGCTGCTCACCATAATTAGGCTTCCAGCAATGATTGTTTGTGCTCCTTGTGTTGTATCACCAGCCTTGCAGGGGAGCAGGAGGGGTGTGATTGGGGTTAGGAGACTGAGCAAGGGAGCCTGAGTCAAGAGTGCAAGTGGAGGCTCTGGCCTGCGGTTCCTCTTCAGCTCTTCCAGCCTTACCACCAGGCTGTGTCCCTCCCCACTCCCTGTCAAAGCCTGCACCATGTCCTTCGTCTTCCTGCAGGTAACCTCCTTGTGGCCCTTGAGCCCAGGTGTGCGTACATGGGGATAGTCTACCTCTGGGATGGCAAAGTCCTTTGTGCAGGCTCAGGAAGTTCTGCTGGCCTAGGAAAGGCAGTGTGTGTGTGTGTGTGTGTGTGTGTGTGTGTGTGTGTTGCTACAGGTGGATATGTTCTCTGGTCCTTTGAATTGTTTGTCTTGTGGGGAAGGGCATGGCCATAGGAGGGTCAGGGACAGGCCCTCTAAAGTAGGGTACAAGGCAGGAAGGCCCTAGTTGATTGAGTCTAAAAGTGTTTCTGTGTGTGTGTGTGTGTGTGTGTGTGTGTGTGTGTGTGTGTGTGAAGCTAGAGAGACATGAGGGAGTCTGCAAGTCTGCCTGTCACTGTTGGCAGGGCTGGGCCTCCCAGGTCCTAATAGTCCCCCAAGTGGGGCCAGGCCTGTATGGAGTTCTGAAACCAGCAGCCATTGTCTCTTAAGGTTGCAAAGACCTTCTATTAAAATGAAGAGGTCACATGTCTGGTTGTCACTGAAGACCTGTAGGGGTCACAGAAGCCAGAGTCATAGCCAGATAAGGGAGCTGAGGCTCAGAGTGTACAACTCGCATGGACCTCACACCCACATGCAGTGGAGCAGGGCCTGGGCCCTTTGGTGGGCTCTCTAAGCTGCCCTTAGTGCAGCCAAATGTCTGACTGTTAAACTAGATTTGAATAATATCAGTCTATCTCTTATACCTACGATTGCTCCATAAGGAGTGGGGCTGTTCTCAGGCTGGCTGCTGTTGCAAACATTGTCAGTGCGATGCTCCACGTGTGGGATTGAATCCTGCCTCTGTCGTGGACAAGATTACTAAATCCAGGTGAGCTTCCATTTTCCTTTTCACTTAACAGGGACAATAACATCTCCTGTGCAAGATCCTGAATAAATGAATAAAGAAACAGATGGGGGTGATGGTGACAGTGACAATGCATGATGATTATGCCTTGCGGGGTGCTCTGGTATGTATACCGGGCTCTCATCCGTCTTGCTGGCCTAAAGCAGCATCTCTCCACCAGCATCTCCTGGGACTCCATTTAGATTTAACCATCTCAGTCTCAGGTGAACTCGCCCATGCCCTCCCTCTTCCTGCGTAACTTGCCCTCCAGCTGGCTATAGAGTTAAGTCACGTTGGCATTCTGAGGACTCCTGGGTTTATATCTCTAGCCACGACTTTTGCTGCATTTCAGACTCATACTTATCCTGTTTACTGTGTCTTCAGAACACATCCCAAACTTGCCTGAATTTCTCTATCTCTACAACTGTTAGCCAAGCTATCCTTGCTGCGCTAGTTCTCTTCCAGCTTCATCAGTGGACATTTGGTTTGTTTCCTTTAAATTATTTTTGTACTGGGAATTGAACTTAGGACCGTGCACTTGCCAGGCAGGTGCTGTGCCACTGAGCTATATCCCTGGCCCCATCAAATCCTTCTGGTTTTATGACAAATACTTTTCAAATGATCCATTTCTTCCAGGTTTTTAGGTTATTCCCTTCTATTTTGACACACAGTACTTACTTGCTTAGTTCTGACAACTTACATATTAACACATAGGTCATTTAGCACTATTTATTCATTTTCTAAAAATAAGAAGGGTTTGTCAGTAATCTTTTAAGAAATTTAATTACATATGGTCAGAAAAGAAAGCCCAAGTGATGCTGATATTTGAAAATTTATTTTGGTTTATTTTAGGGTTTAGTTCACTGAATGTTCCCCGTGTGACTGAAAAGAATGCTAGCTGAGGGCTGGCCAAATAGTTCAGTGGATTAAAGTGCCTGCAAGCAGGCACAGGGGCTGGGGGTTTGATCCCTGGCCTGCCATGCTGGCCCAATCCCCAGGGGGTGCTGAGATGGTAATAGAGACTGGGCATGGTGGCATGTGCCTATACTCCCAGCTCTTGGGAAGCTGTAAACAGATCACTAGGAGTCTGATCTAGTAGTGAGACCCTGAACACCCTGTAGACCCTACCCTGAAATACAAAAAAAAAAAAAAAAAGCTAGCTGGCTATAAAAGATAGAATTAGAGATTATCTATCATCTATCTGTCTATCTTTCTATCTATCTATCTATCTATCTATCTATCTATCTATCTATCTGTCATCTATTGATCTATCTAACTAGCTTACAGTTTTTATTTGTGTGCTCAGGTCCTCAGAGAGATAAATTAAATTCTTCAAATGTAATTATTGGTTTATTTATTTCTGTATTCAATTCTATAATTTGGAGTACTAAATATTTTGGAGCTATAATTTTTAGTGAAAAATATATGCTTACAGATGGCTATTTGACAGTCTATAATTATTTCCCATGATCCATTGTTCATGTTAAATTACATTTTAAGAGTTAGGAAGATGATCAACTCAGCCTTTTGGTTCATATTTGTCTGAGATGTGTTTTTTTATTAATTTTATTGAGAAACAAATAGCAGTGAGACAATTTCAAAACCGATTAATAGGACAGTTACAACAATTAATACAATGCATATTGTGGTCTTCATAGTGGTTATTCATAGTACCAGAAGCAGACATGATATCCTGTCCAAACACTATTAGTACAAATCTTTCTGTTCATTGAATTAAGAAAAAGTAGCTGTATACCTAGCCTATCTATTTTGAAAATACAGATACAAAATGGTCCTTCATTTGTATCCCATTTTTTGTTTAGTTTTGTCAGAGAAGGGTATTCCATTGCGATTTAAATATTGTAGGTGCGTGAGTTCAGCAAAATATTCCAGTATAGTCCAATAGTCCATAATAGTAGTGGGTTATCTGTAGGACTGTCAATGACATGTGCTTTTTAATCCTTTTCAGTCTGTGTGTTCTTTTGTGCTAAGTGTTTGCAAATAGCACACTACCAGGTCTTATTTTGCACATGCAATTTTTTTTTTTTTTTTGTCTTTTTTGAGACAGGGTCTCAGTGTGCAGTTCAGGCTGGCCTTAAGCTCACTTTGTAGCTCAGGCTGGTCTCGAACTCACAACAGTCCTCCTGCCTCAGCCTCCCTAGTGCTGGGATTACAGGCATGCGCCACCACGCCCGGCTGCACATACAATTTTAGGCTCAGTTATCCTTTGATTGATGGCTATAATCCAATTTTCTTTATTGTAAATACTGCTGTATTATGCCTCACTTCTACCATAGTATTTCACATCTTCCATTTACTGTACTTTCGTTTCTCCTTTTTTTCCTTATCAACTATAAAATTTCTCCTGTTCATCACCTGGTGAATGAATAAACAAGCTGTACAGTGTAATACTACTTAACAATACTACTTAAAAATATTGCTAGAGCTGGGCGTGGTGGTGCAGTCCTGTAATCCCAGCACTCGGGAGGCTGAGGCAGGAGGATTGTTGTGAGTTAGAGACCAGCCTGAGCTGCAAAGTGAGCTTAAGGCCAGCCTGAACTGCATAGTGAGACCCTGTCTCAAAAAGACAAAAAAAAAAAAATGTTGCTAAACACTATAGGGGTGTCTCTTAGCAGCATGAAGTAAAAGAAGCCTCCTGCAGGTTGCATCCACCTCCAGACTCAAAAGGCAGCAGTAACAAATATTTTCATTAATGTGACATTCTGGCATGGCGAGAATCACAGGGATAGATGAACTGTTGTTGTTGGTTTGTTATGACTTGAATCTAGATGTCCTTCCCAAATCTCATGTGCTCATAGGTGGAACTTCAGAAGCAACTGAATCCTGGGTGTGACATTGGAGTCATGTACTAATTGGTTTTGCATAGCTCTGGGTGTGGATGATAGATTTATTGAAGAGGAAAGATCTACCCTGGGTGCGAGTGGAACCAACCAATAGGCTTGTAGCCTCGATGGAATAAAAAGGAAAACTTGCTGATTTCTGCCTGCCCTGCCATGAGCTCTTTCTCCTCTGCCCTGCCTCTCTGGCTGCCCTGCCTCGGAACCAGCTGACTGTGGATTGAGACCGTTACGGTCTGTGAGCTAAATAAACCTTTTCTTCTTTATCTTGTGAGTGTTGGGTATTTTGTCTCAGTAATGAGAAAGTAACTAAGACTGGAATGGGAGGTGGGGGAGGAGTTGACTGAAAGGGGCAAGAAGAATCCATATTAATGATGGAAATATTCTGTCTTGATTGTGGTGGGTGATTTTATGAAGGTAAAATTAATTTTCTGTGGCTGGGGAGATAGCTCAGTACAATAAGCCCTGGCCTAGCAAGCATAAGGCAATCCCTGAGTGCAATCCCTGGTACCACCAAAAAAAAAATCCATTTGTTTTCTACATTCATTAAACTAATTAAAAAGATAATATATAAGTTATGTCTTACTTTGAAAAAGCACAATTAAACTTTGGACATTACATTGCTCTTGCATAGTTGTCCCTCCTCGATCTTTCCAGAATTCTTCATACAGATATGCACAGAGAATATTGTTTTCCCTCCTTGGGATTTCTTTTTTGTTTTGTTTTGTTTTGTAGAACTGGGGATTGAACTTTGGCCCTTGCACTTCCCAGAGAAGCACTTATTTTACTGAACCATCTCCCCAGCCCTTAAACATTGCCTTAGTTTCTTTTTTTTTGGTGGAACTGGGGATTGAACTTAGGCCTTTGTGTTTGCTAGGCAAGCGCTTATTCTACTGAGGTATCTCCCCAGCTCCCTCCTTGGGATTTTTGCTCAAAGGTCTCCTACCCATGGGAGTCTTCCTTAATTAGTCCTCGACAGTTTAGTCCCATCTCATGTTCTAGAGATTTGTTAATATGGCTCTGCTTTCTATTATACAAGCTCCAAGGGCTTTGAGAACAAGAGCTTTGCCTGTTTTGTTCACTCCCATATCCTCTGAACAGTGCCTGACACATAGATAGTGCTCAATAATCATTGGAAAAGTTAATTAATTTGTCACAACTGTTAGGTCTTAGATGAGCAGTATCAAAAGAAAGGGTCGGCTTATGAAAAGTTGTTAAACAACATGCTAAATATGAAATGTCAACTCTCGCTCTAAACTTTCCCTACTTCAGAGCCTCAAACGAAGACTTCATTGGATTTTGTAGTGGCTTTCTGATTTTTGGTAGTCCATCCAATAAAGGAGTTTGATAGCTGTTGTATACTGTTAAAGACTGTGTGCCCATGTCCTGCCTGAAATACCATGATTGTTTTTGAAAAGTATCTTTAATAAAGCTGGATAAAGTTTGGCTTGGAAAAAAAAAGAAGAAAAGAATGTGAACTGCATAAGTCAGTAAAAATTCCTTAGTAATCACATTTTAAAAATAGAATCAGGTATAATTAATTTTAATAATGTAATTCATTTAATGCAATATATTAAAATATTATTTCAGCATGCAAGCAGTATTAAATTTATTAATGGATGTTTTCTTTCCTCTTATGATTTCTTATGACTGTGGAAGTCATTGAGATCTAGAATGTGTGTTACATTTGCAGTTCAGCTGATTTGGAAGGCCACTTTGCAAGTGCCCACAGGCCACGTGTGGATGGGTGTGTTGGCTAACACAGCCCTGACGAGAAGACATCGGGGTCAAGTCCAGAAGAGATTTTTTTCTCCCAGGGGGCATCTTTGTTGTGGGATATAGCTCTGAATCAATGGTAAATCTCTGATTTATTTAATCTTTTTTTTATTTATTTGGTACAGGGTCTTGCTATGCAGTTTGGACTCCTAGTGATCCTCCTGACTCCGCCTTCTCAGCGCTGGGATTACAGGTATGCGCCACCATACCGGGTTTCGGTAGCTGTCTTAGCACGCCAGATTTCCAGTGCCAGCACGGCATGAAGTACTCGGGATAGAACCGCTATTCTTGCGCTTGCTAGGCAGGCGCTTGTGCCTCTGAGCACAGCGCTTATATCCCTGGCCCATGAGACTATAAGTTCTGGCTATCACTTCTGATGTCATGAAATAAAGGGGCTCCCAATAGGTCACAGGTGGACTTGGCAGAAGAGGAAAACTGAGTCTGAGCAGCTCTGAAGACTCAAAGAACAGGATTTACAACTCAGTCTAAAGGATAGGAAATGAGCCCGGTGTGGTGGCGCATGCCTGTAATGCCAGCACTTGGGAGGCTGAGGCAGGAGGATTGTTGTGAGTTCAAGACCAGCCTGAGCTACAAAGTGAGCTTAAGACCAGCCTGAACTGCATAGTGAGACACTGTCTCAAAAAGACAAAATAAAATAAAGGATACGAAATGACACCATATAGAGGAACGCACAGAATTCAGACTAGGAGACACATCAGGACAAACAACCAGGTTCTCAACAAGTCAGTTGGGAGGAAAAAAGAAGGAAAGGAAACTTTGCATGGGAAGCACTTGAAAGAATCAGCAACTGGGATCAACTCTTCTTAAGGAGCTTCTGCATGTCAAAAGAAATCATCAACAGAGTGAAAAGACAACCCACAAATTTTGAAAAAATCCTAACTAATAAGCAACCAGACAGAGGTCTGCTGTCTAGAATATATAAAGAAATAAGATATAACAGGGCCCTCAAATTTAAAGACCCAATTCAGAAATGGGCATCTGAGATGAATACATACTTCTCAGAGGATGAAATTAAAGAAGCAAATAAATATATGAAGAAATGTTCCACATCGCTAGTCATCCGTGAAATGCAAATAAAAACAACACTGAGATACCATCTCACTCCAGAAAGAATGGCTATCATAAGGAAATCAACCAACAACAAATGTTGGAGAGGTTGTGGGGAAAAGGGAATACTTCTCCACTGCTGGTGGGAATGTAGACTGGTTCAACCATTGTGGAGGTCAGTGTGGAGACTCCTCAAAAGAGTAGGACTAGAAATCCCATTCAAGCTGGCTATCCCCCTACTAGGAATTTTCCCAAAGGAACTGAAAACATTGTATCATAGTGATATTTGTGTACCTATGTTTATAGAAGCACAATGTGTGATAGCAAAATCTTGGAAACAACCAAGATGTCCATCACATGAGGAATGGTTGAAAAAGATGTGGTATTTCTATATAATGGAGTATTACTCAGATATTAAGAATGATAAGTTTGAAGCATTTATACTGAAGTGGATGCCACTTGAACATATACTCATAAGTGAAATAAACCAGACACACATGTGTAAA
>PVKA01016976.1:0-46809 GCA_004027165.1 Ctenomys sociabilis | reverse complement strand
TTTTTTTTTTTTTTTTTTTTTTTTTTTTTTTTTTTTTTTTTTTTTTTTTTTTTTTTTTTTTTTTTTTTTTTTTTTTTTTTTTTTTTTTTTTTTTTTTTTTTTTTTTTTTTTTTTTTTTTTTTTTTTTTTTTTTTTTTTTTTTTTTTTTTTTTTTTTTTTTTTTTTTTTTTGAGGAAAGACTTATTTAGCTCAGAGTTCGTAAAGGCTTCAGTCCATATGAGCTGGCCCCAAGTCAGGGTGGTGCATGGCAGGAGGGACAAGAGTTGGTGGCAGCAAAGACAGCAAAAGCAAAAGGGCTTTGCTTGCGCAGCGCTTACATGCAGCACTGTAATGTGTGACAGCATAACCCTGCAGAGCTGTGCACTAAGGGCAAGCAGAAAAAAAACAGTGCAAACGGGATGTAGCATAAGTAAAGAGACACTGAGGCTCTATGAACAAGATGTTCAGAACTATCCAAAGCCTGAAAATTACACCCGGGTTCTAAATTGTTAAACAGCTATGTCGCTCAGTGGGGAATATCTGTGCAAAGTCAAAGCGCTGGGTGTAAAGACAGAAACTAAGAGGAGCAGACTGGAGTGGACGATGGTGAATGCTCTCCATGGCCTCAGAGGGGGCGACTGGCGGGGAGGTGGTGACAATGTGCTGCTGAACAGGGAGGGCAAGGCCGCAGGAGGAGGAAGAATTGCACGTAACAGCTTCACTTCCTCCATTTCTGGGTGGAACTGTTGAGACGTTTAGGAGATGCTGAACAGTTAGCATCGCTTTACGCCCCGCCCGCAACCCCACCAAGTCCCCTCAGGCCGGAGCAGCAAGGCCACCCACACCCCTCAGAGAGCACGATCGCCTCCCTCACTGCCCGCTCAGCATCCGCAAGGCTCCGCTCCACTCCGTGGGAGGCTTCCCTGTTCTGCAGAACCTTCCCGCCCGTTCTAGAACTAATTACACGCCACCTTGGATGCCTTCCTGATTCAGGGTCCCCAAAGCCACCATGCGGCCCACTAGTCCTCTGCAATGCTCTGTGAACAAGAACTTGCATGATCAAATCATTCTGGGAAACGTAGCCACTCGGCAGCACCCCCTCCTGATCATCACGATGCATGAGAGCTCATTAAAGACCCCGAGAAGCTGAGAGATGTCTAACTTTGCTTTGCTCTGTCCCATGAACTTTACAGAAATATTTGCCCTGGTGCACACAGCTCTCCTTTTCATTAACATTAGTTAACATCTTGCCCAAATTGCACACGTAGGCTCCTTGGGTGAGGAAACGCTCCCTGGACCAGTTCGCCTGACAAGATTGGAGGCTTGTGGAGGGCAGGGCCTGCGTTTGCGATTTCTTTTATCTCATCCCCTCACAGCGCCAAGCCCATCACCCAACAAAGGTACATCCTGATGGATCCCGTTGCCTTGACGACCAGCTCTGAGATGCTATTTTAGGACTTCCTCTCCATCTCTGGAGCCCCAGGAAAGCGGCAAATGCCATAAGATAATAGCCTGAGCTCACAGTATTTGCAGCCAAGGGGTGTTAATAATGTGCTGTACATCTCATCAGCCAGGGCTCCCCTAGATGGGCAGAACGAGACGCTCTCAGGGACAGAGCACTGAAGCTGGCTCCTCGGAAGCCCACTGTTAACAGACATACTCAATTCCCTTTTATTTTTCCAGCTAATTTTGTAGGTGGGAAGTGACACTAAATTGATTGTAGCCTTACTCTTGGAGGCATTGTGACCTCTCCGGTGAGAGCCTCCAGTCTCTGTCACACCATCTGTTTTGTCACTGTCAACTGCTCCTCTGTGATTGTGGAGCACTTTATGGGGACACTAAAGTCCAAGGATGTTCTGCAGGCCTCTAATCATAAGGAGAGCATGATTTTCACATGGTTCCAAAGAAGAGACTGAGAGGGCTTCCTCCTGCCTCAGCTAAGTCTGATTTGAATTACTATAACTCACCCTGTCACCCTTCTGGTCTGAAGTGAGCCCCTGAGCCCTGGCTGAGATGAACAGAGGCCCCAGAGCTCTTCACTAACAGCACCACTCTGCCTTCAAGGCTAAAAGACAGCGACTTGGGCTAGGAGAGAAGGAGGCACCTATCAGCCAGCTCACTGGAAATGGGCCAGTTGGCAAGGGCTACACGGTGAAAGATCAGCAGTGCTGTGGCTTCTGTCTGTCTGTTCCCCTACACTGCCCTTCCTGATGCCTGGCACGCAGCTGCACCGTGGTCTGTGAATTTCCTGGGTAACTGCAGCTCCTAACAGACTCTCCCACACATGGGTTTGTGGCAGCTTAGGTAGGCTCTGTCCCTCCAAGGCTCACGTGCTAGAAGCTTGTTCCCCAAGGTGGCAGTGCTAAAGGGATGAGAACACTAAGAATGCACCACTCTGGAAGTGCGTACCAGCAAACCCCAGCTCCATGGGAGGCTTAGGCAGGAGGGTTGCAAGCTCCAGGACAGCCTGGGCAACTTACTGAGCTCTAAATACAAAAAGGGCTGAGGATGTTGCCAGAGAGAGACCATCTTCCAGGCGTGGGTCTGTTCTTGAATGACGAGTTGGAATAAAGGAAGCCACCCATGCCTTGGCATTGCCACACATAGCCAGTTTATTTCTGCTTCTCCTCCATCTTGTAATCCAACCAGAGGAGCTCCATCCAGGATGCCAACACCATGCTGCTTAGCCTTCATGAGCCAGATAAACCTTTTTTCTTTATAAAGTACCCAGCTCCAGGAGTTTGATTACAGTAACTCATATCAGACTTCTTAAAAAAAAAAAAAAAGGTTTACACAGTAGTCATTTACTTTGATCACAAGAGTCTGAGTGGGCCAGGCTAGGCTGAGGTTGACAGCTCAACATGTCCCATGCAATATAAGATGGGCAGCTCCCCTAAGGAGGATCTTATTCCCCTTGGTGTGTGCTCACTTGACTGACAAAATGATGCTGGCTGTTGGCTGGTTGCCCAGCTTGAGATTTCCTCTGAAACTCCTTTCCTCATGGGCCTCTCCATGGACTGCTTGGGCTTCCTCATAGCATGGGACTCAGGGCATTCTGAGTATTTTTCCAGAGGACATTAGCCAGTTTTCCTGTCACTGGGACAAAACTTAAAGGAAGAGGTATTTGTTTTAGCTCACAGTTTTAGTTTGGCTATGGCGACCTGACTCCAAACAGAAACGGCACAGTGGAAAGGCATGGTGGAAAAAGCTTGCCCAGCCCATGACAGCCACAAAGCAGACAGAGGGAGGATGTGGTAGAAATGAGCCAACACCCTTCCAGGTCACGCCGAGTGACCTATGTGACATGTCAACCACCTCCAAACAGCACATGCAACTCTGAGCACATCAATGGATGAGACCAGTGATGCGGTTGGACCCTGTCACACCCCAAAAGCCCCACCTCTGGACCCATGAGGCTTTGGGGTACATTTCAGATCCAAACTATAGCAAAGAGCAGGGAAAGATTCTGTTAGGGCCAGGGCTGAGAAACGGGGACAGCATCACTGCATATTTTCCACTCTTCCATCAGTCATTGAGCCATCCAGACATAAGGGAAGGTGCCACAGAGCCCCCCTCTTTTAGTAAGAGGAATTGCAAAGAATGTGTGTCCATCTTCTGTCCATGAATCCCCAGCTCCCCAAAGAATGGAAAGGACAAGTTCCATGTACAAAGAGGCCATGATGGGCCATCCACCACGACTAGGTCTTTCCAAACATCCGGCCGGTATTTCCCACCATGACCCTTTCAGAAGACATTTTCTCCCTCATTTTACAGATGAGGAGGCTGAGGTCCAAGAAGTTAAGAAATTGTCAAGCTTGTACAGATAGCAAGGGATGTAATCAAGGTTGGAACATGGGCCTGCTGGATTCCCAAGACTGCCTGTTCTACCCTGTCAGAAACTTCCATGTTGTTCTTATTGGGTCTCTCCCTTCAGGACCTCCAATAGCCCTTGAGAGAGATGGTTTAGTCCACATGGTGGACGTCAGGACCATTTCTAGGTCTCTCCCTAGAAGGCTTTCATTGTTTGGAGATACCCGCTGCTATGCATTGTTTGGGAGAAAAATCCTCTGCCAGGTTCCTGTGGTGGAAGCAGCTTTCCCCATTTCTCTGATGACCTCCTGGCAACCAGAACACCTATTATTACACCTTAAATCACATGCCCTCCCCCACCTCTTGTGTGGACTGCTCTGGCTCCTGCTTCAAGGTGAACACTTAGACCTTGGATTCTAGTTTTCAGACCAGCTTCATGGCCAGTTCTTCCCCGAATCACCTTGTTTCTATTAAATAACAAGAAACTGGGCAAATAACACTAGAATACTTTTAATCCATGAAATAGTCAGCACAGGTACAGAAGAAAATTGGATACCAAAATAGCCAACACTGACTACGCTTTGTCACAAGGTGTTTGTTGGAACTAGGAAGCCAGTTCACATGTAACTCAAGACCTATGAATACACCAAGTTGTCCCACCCCTCATTTGCTGAATACAAGGCCCAGAGTGAGGCTGTGGGTTACTAGATGACAGTCGCAATCCTGGTCTCATCCACAGTGATGACCTCCTGAACTGAGAGCCACCCATTTCCAGTTCACTCCTGCCCTGATCTCTCTGGGCATGCACTTCACCTTCCTCCTCCTATGTGAGTCAGCTTTCTATTGCTATAACAAAATACCTAAGAAAAACAGCTTAAAAGGAAGAAAGGCCTATTTTGACCTCTGGAAGCTTCAGATCCATAGCATGTCCCTTTGTGGTCTACTGCTGACCACCCTTCTCTGTTCATGCCAGTCTCCCCGCTTCCCTCAGTGTGCCTATTCTCCAGAGATCTGAATGGTCTGAGGAACATGTAAATTATTTTTCATGCTCTCCTTCATACACAATGAATCAGAGTCCTGTGGCATAGACTTCAGGACCAGGCCTCAACCTGTTCTCTAAGGCCACCTTAGCCCACCAAACTCTAAGGGCCACGTCCCTAAACTCTGCCCATCTTTCAGAAACCAGATTAAGTCTGATCTCACATGGGGACCATTCTATGTTTTGCAGTGGGCACCCCCTTTTCTGTGTCTATGGATAAGGAGTTATGATGTGGAACTATGATGTGAACAGTTACTCATGTTTGCCATAAGAGAAGAACTGGGAATGTTGTTTCCCCTCCCAGGCCTCTGCTATCCCTGGGCTCGCTGACCACATTGGGCCTTATGATGGGGGGGGTGTCTTTTCTGTATGTGTGTATCTGTGTGTCTGTGTGTCTGTGTCTGTGTGTCTGTGTGTGTGTGTGTGTCCACTACTTTATTCTCCCTGTGGATACAGCATGAACCCTGCCTTGAAATATAGATCCAACAATTGTCATTTTATCATTGTAGATTTATTTCTTCTTACCTTAGAAACTGTGGGCCCTCTGGAAGCCTATACTGCAATATAAAAGTCCCTGGTAAGTGTCACACTCTGATATGTTCTTAGTTAATGCCAAACAGAGTCAGTGAAATGAAGGCCTCAATGTATCCGTGTATTGCTCTGGACTTAACTGTGTGCTTTCACCCCTCCCCTAGCTGTACACTGAACCTCTAACCCCAGTGTGACTGTCAGTGGGGATCAGGTGTTTATGAGGTAGCCTTTTAAGAAGATGAGAAATGGGGGCACTCTTCTCTCCCAGTGAAATAACAAGGAGGAAGGGAGACTCCCCAAGGACCCAATCATGCGGGCATCCTCATCTTGCCTTCCAATCCCCAACTTCTTTTGTTTAGGCCACTCAGCCTGTGGAACAGTTAAGTCCCATCTAACAGTGTTTGGATCCATAATAGACTAGATATCGTGGCGGCCCCATAAGACCATACACCACCTAGCGATGCCATAGGCATCTTGGTCCGGGTAAGTGTTCTTCACGTTGTAAGGCCACACCACTTCCAAGCACACTTCTCACAATGTGTGCTGTCACTAGGGGAGGTATGGCATAATTTCCTTATTGCAGCCTAAATGAATCCACGTAGATACCATGTTTTATCATTAACATTACCAATGTTCTGTCAAGGTTCCATTTCCCCCTGGGTTGTAAGCTCCATCATTACCAACATGAAATTTAGTGTCGTAGCTTTTGATTCAGCTTCCTATTTAATAACACAGCCTGGCCCCTGTTCTTGGGGTTGGATTAGTCGTTCTACAGTTTTAACCTCACACATGATGCTGTACTTCCCTCCATCCATGACGCTAGCTGAGGCTGTGGACTTGGCATACTTAGGGTGTATGCTAGTCAATTTTTCCATCCTTAAGCCAACAAATTAAAGGAGGAGGTTTATTTATTTTTTCCATAATTTTACTGAAGAACAAATAGCAATGAGACAGTTTCAAATCAAATTAGTAGGACAAATTCAATAATTAATACATCGCATATTGTTTTCTTAGTGTCTACTTGTTGTACAAGATGCAGACATGATGTTCTATTTACAAACACTATTAGAGCAGATCCCTCTATTCATTGAATTAAGGGAATGTAGCTGTATATCTGTCTTAGCTATTTTGAATATATAGATACAAAATGGCCCTTCATTTGAATCCCCGTTCTTGTTTAGTTTTGTTATTTAAATATTTTAGGTATGTGAATTCAGCAAAATATTCCAAAATAGTTCAGTAGTCCATAATAGTACTGGGTTTTCCATATGTCTGGCACTGTTAGAAGTTGTTGACTTGCGTCATTTACAGCTCAGCATGTTAATATGGTTTTACTTCTTATACTTCGTTTTTATACTGTTCTGCTGGATGGTTAAAACCAAGATAAAGAAAGACCTATGTAACAAGAATTGCAGCTTTTGTATCTGATTAAGGTCAGTCAAATCCCTTCAGGATTTATCCTGAGACCCTGTAACTCAGTTTGTAGGTCCTTTGTCTGTGTCAGCCATGTGGATGAGTCACCACCATTGCTTGACCAATTTGCTCTCTGTGAAAGCCTGAGTGAGTGTTTTCTCTCCATGTGACTCTCCTTAGGCACACTCTACAACATTGATCACTTTCCTCTCTGGCCCCATAATCTCCTTGATCAGAAAATTTGGGACATAACTGAGTTGCATGATGTTACAATAAAGGTTCTCCTATGTCCTGAGTCTTCACTGACCTTGAAAGGTGAGGGCCAAAATGTTGGCTGTCCTTGCAGCCCTCCTTTTGGTCTGTAAACTTAGACTGTTAACACTCCAGAAGAGAAGCTTATTGTTATTACCAAACAACCTAGGCTGTTGAGCTTAACCTCACTATCTGTCTGAATATCAAACATCTTGGGCTTAACAAGGAACAGGTATTTTTCATCAAGTATTGATGTATTAAACTTTAAGTCTCTACAAAATGCAACATAAAAAAAAACAAAATATATTTTAAAAATAGGAATAAACAATTATGTATATTTACACGTAAGTTTAGAAATCTAACCGTATACAGCATTGCAGCAGGACAGTCCCGCAACTCTCCTTTTCCTTTCTCCTGCCTTCATTCACCACCCCCCTTAAAGGAGGAGGTTTAATTTGGCTCATAGTTTCAGGAATATGGTCCATGGCTGGCAGGCTCCAAGTGGAAGCAGTATGGCAGAAGGCCACCTGGAGAAAAGTAGCTCGACCTAGAGCAGCCAGGAAACAAGGAGGGAAGGGAAGGGGTAGATATCCCCTTCCCAGTGACATCCCAGTAACTCGGCGCTTCCAACCTGACCCCACCTCCAAACAGCATGGGGTGCTATGATCACCAGTGACTGACGATCATAGCCTCGCATGATCCAAACACCTGAGGCATGATGGGAGGAATTGCTAGACCTAAACCATAGCAGTGTTGGAAGTTCTCTGCTGCCCCACCTGCACCACCAGCCAGCCTCTTGCAATCAGAGGGCCCTTGTCAGGAGTACCCAGGGCAGGCAGTAGTTTCACCATGATGGCTTATGAGTGGGTGCCCATTGGACTACAGGGGACCTCACCACTCCCAGGCCAAACAATGGAACAGACACGACCTTCCCTTACCTCCTCCATATCTTCCCCCTCTCCTATTCCTTTCTCCTCTCTCTCTCTCTCTCTCTCTCTCTCTCTCTCTCTCTCTCTCTCTCTCTCTCTCTCTCTCTCTCTCTCTCTCCTTGTCCCAGGATACCAGGTGGCTATGTGAGCAAGACACACATTCCACCAGCAGCTCTCCCACCCCAACCACATGGAAAGGTGGGTAGGTAGCTCAAAAGCTGGCGAGGTGCATGTATACCCTTGGGAAGTCACTGCTAGCCCACACTTGCTTTCTGATCTCCTGACCAGGCTGTATTATGGAGGCCCCTTTATAGCCTCAGTGGCGGACATTGAGAGGGCAGGGGACAGAGCTCTTGCTGCCAACCCTAAGATTCTGTATCAGGCAGTGTTTTACTAGAGAAACAGATATAACAGAAGTTACACAAATGTATATGAAATTGCAAGATTGGCTTATGATGGTCGTCCATAGAGTTTGATGAGGAAGCATGCAGAGGGCGTCTGCATCACGAAGACTGAAGGTTTCAGTCCAAGATCTGGAGTTGGCTGCAGTGTGCAACGGGCCTGTGACAGAAGGCTGAAGTATATATGATAGAGAACTAAAGAGACCACACCAGAAGGCTGAAGGGTCTGAACCAGAAGCCCAAGAGTCTGCCCTGGTAGCCAGGAGATGATGTCCAAGCTGAAGGTGAAGGTTGGAACTCCTCTGAAGAACAGAATCAAGTCTGTCCTTCCTCATTTCTCCTTTACACCATCCAGATGATGAGCGGCCCTGCCATGGGTCCTCTACATCCTAGGACACAGAATTGCTGAGCTTAGTAACGCTTCTAAAATTCTCAAGTTGGCACCATCAATCAACCATTGGCAGATGCCATAGCTGGCTCCGTTGCTGCCCGCCTCTGAATCAATTTGAAATATTCACCAAGTACCTTCTGTTCTCATCTGTGACCAGAATAAGCCACTCCAGGAAATAAGAACAACCCCCAGACTCCATGGAGCCTGCTGTCACACAATCATTAATAACCATCCAGCAGACATCCCTGGTGAGCAACAGGGAGGAGGGTGAACATGGGGAAAGCTGAGGGAGGAGCTCTCTGGAGGCTGTGACTCAAAGCCAGAGATGGTTCCAGGACCAAACACCGCCGAGGTTCAGGTGCAGTAAAGGAGAGGATGGCAGATGTGAAGAGGAGATTCTCATGCCCATCTTCCTGAGTGAGCGACTATGGGCGGGTTTTGCAAAAGGGAAGTGTAGGGAGGAGACAGCAGGCAGCCCTGGCACCTAGGCTGAGCCCTCCCATCTGAGCCCTCCTGCTGGCTGCCATGATCTGGATGGGCTACCTGCAATTTTCAGTGCTTGAGTTTAACAGCAGATGCAATGGCATTCAGCTGTGATGCTTTCAAAACATGACTGGTTCCTGGGGCACTGCCCTCAAGGACAGACTCCAGCTCCAGGAAAGGTGTGAGTTCATGAAGGAGGGAATTCTGTGTGGAGATGGCAGATTGTTATATAGTAAGTCTGGTTCTCTCTCTCTCTCTCTGTTTCTCTCTCTCTCCTTCCCTCCTCCCCTTCCTCTCTCTCTCTCACTCTGTCATGCTATAATGGAGCTCTCTCCTATCACCATCTCATCTCATGTTTTCCACAACACCCTGGGTCTTCCTGACCTCCAGAGCCCTAAGCTAAATGAACTTCTTCTCTTTATAAATTAACAAGCATAAGATGTGTTGTTATAGCAATTGAAAACAGCCTAGAGCATGGGAGCATTTAGTGCTTCTTTCAACACACATCTGAATGTAGGAATCAGACTATATTTGAAGACTAGGGTCTTTCAAAGGGGGATTAAATTACAATGAAACCACTAGGGACCTAACCCGACCTGGCTGGTAGCCTTAGAAGAGGAAAAGTGTGTGCACAGAGACACCAAAGGCATGAAAGCTTGTGTGAGGACACAGTAAGCCAAGGAGAAAACAAAGTTTTCAACCCCTTGAGCTTGAACCTTCAGCATCCTGCACCTGGAGAAAATACTTTCCTGCTGTTTAACTCTTAATTTGTGTTGCATTGTTACACAGCCCAGCGAACAATACACTCAGGAAGGGGCATCTGGCCACTCATTTAGATCTGATAGTTCAGCAGAACCTAAACAAGCTGCCAAGAAAGTTGTGAAAGCCAATAAGACAGAAAAAGAAAAGTGAAGAAAGGAAAAGAAGCTTCTCCAGGGTCACCTCAAGTGACACTACTGACAACAGAAGGAGCCTTCACAGGACAGGGGGCCAGGGCTCTCTTGGGGGGCACCACCTTGCCCCACCCCACTTCCCTACAGGACTGGCCATGACCCAGCCCAGCCTCAAGTGTGTGTGTGTGTGTGTGTGTGTGTGTGTGTGTGTGTGTTCCAGAGACTTAAATTCTCTTGGACAAACACATCCCCACCCAGCAAGCTCATGGAAACACAAACTCTTTTTCATACTCCCATTGTTCATTAAAAGAAGCCCCCATACCAAACTCTTCCAGTATCACCGAATTCCCGAGTGTCCTGTGTCTCATTTGCATCGAGCACCACTCTGTTCCCTCGACCATCCAGAGATGGTATGAATCTAATTAAAAGGAAAAATGAAAATAAATAAATTAATAAAAAAATGTGTTTTCTCTATTGTTTAAATGCTCCTTTCTAGTTGTGTCCAAAACTACAAAATACTTATATTTCTGAAGAAAGGTACAAAATAACAATGAAAGATATAAATGTTTACAAAAATAACTTCTGAGCAATGGAAAAATGCGATGTGTTTAATATTCCCAAAGGGTAACACAGTTTAATGCAACTGTGCATTGGATCCCGATGAGAGTCTTTGTTGGCTGGTTTGGTTTTGGGTTTAGGATTGTGTGCATGTTTTACAGAATAGGCAATCAATATAGATTTGCCCTAGAAATGGACAAGTCAGTGAGATACAGTAGAGAAGTCAGACTTCATATGAGATGTTAATTTATACCAGGATGACAGTTTAATTCAAAGAGAACAGATTCTTTATAAAATATAATGCAAGCTCATTATTCATCTTGATAGGGAACAAGAACACAGATGCTTAGACATGTAGAAAAAGAGAGGGGAGTAAAAGTGTTGAAAATCAAGTTATGTTACATGTTCATACCAATTCATCAAAATCAACATCCTATTCTCTCCTGCAAATACACACTAATAAGTTTTTTTTAAAAAAAAAAACTTAAGTTTGAAACCAAAGAAACTCATTATCAATCTTTGTGTGTGTGTGTGTGGTACCTGGGATTGAACTCAGGACCTTGCACTTGCCAGGCAAGCGCTTATTCTACTGAGTTATCTCCCCAGCCCTCAATCTAAAAAATTTAAAAAGCATCCTTATTACCTTTGCTACCAAAAAAAAAAAAAAAAAAATCCAAATGTTTTAAAAACATAGCTATGAAGCCAAAACTTTGCAAAGAAATACAGGAACCACATGTATAACTTGGGAGTTAAAGCAAATCTCCTCACCAGGACCAGAAAGCCAAAATCCGGAAAATCAAAATGTCTATATTTAACTATGTAAAACTAAGATTTTATATGCAAGAAGAATCAGAAGAGAAATGGAGCAAAATATGACAGATCCGAGCAAAGTCTTTACAACACAGATCCTGGAAAAGGATGTATACGTCTAACACACAAAGAGCTTGTTGGAATTTTCAAGAAAAGATAAACACGGTGTAGCAAGGGAGTCGACCACGCACACAGAGCCGAGGAGCAAGCCACACACAGCCGTAGATGCACGAAAATAGGCTCGTGCCAGCTGCCAGCCAGAGCAACGCAAATTAGGGTGGCGACGAGGCACTGCTCACACCTGTCAAGGCGGCGACACCTGCTGAAGAGAAGCGCCCCCTCCGGCATGCAGGGCTTCCGCCGCTGGGAAAAGCAAACAGGTGACGTTCATCACAGAGTGAAGCCAAGGCTTCCCGCAGCCCGGATTCTCACTCCCAGAAGCTGGGCCGGGTGTTCCAGTTAGTGAGGCTCCGAGGTCAGTGATGGAACTGGGAGGTACCAGAAGTGGGGTCCCCTCAGAGGGAGCCAAATGGGCTATCAGCAGGTCAGGACTACCTACGCAGAGGAAGTGGGTCATGGTTGTGTGACCTCGGGGATTAAATGTGGCCCTTGGCCCACTCCTCCGGGGCTCCACCCAGCCTCCTCTGCTTTCCAACCACCATGAATTCAGCAGCTCTGATTTCCCACACCTTCTACCACAAAGTCTCTACTTGGGAGCCAGTTGGCCGTGGCCTAAAACCTCTGATGCTGTGAGCCAAGTAAACTTCTCTTCCTCTATCTTGTGGGTGTCACATATTTTGCCCCCGAAACTGAATAGTTGACCACTGGACCTGGGCATAGGACAAGTAGCTGAGCATGTCATGGTCCACCCACAGTGTGAAGTAGTACACAGTCATGAAAAAGAGAAAGTCTGAGTCCACATAGATGTTGAGAATGGTGTTGCTCAATCTTTTCTCCGTGGCCATGCCCCTGTGGGATTTTAATGTCACAGATACTCTGCACTCTGTTCTATCAGCTAAAACTGATCTTCAGAGGGTCACAGAGCAGCATGACACCTAAAGTTTCATGTACTCCTAAGAACCATTACTGTTGCCATTAGGGGTGTGTGACTTAGAAAGATTTCCACTAAGCCTGTGGAATGATATGGAAAACCATCCTAAAAAGACATCATTATTTGCAAACAGAACAATGAATCGGGAAACCCCTGTATAAACTGTGCATGGAGAAACATCTATGCAGAGCTAGATTTTTTTTTTCTGTATTTAATACAGGGTCTCATTGCGTAGATTGGACTCATAGTGATCTGCCTGTCTTCAGCCTCCCAAGCACTGGGATTACAGGCACACGCCACCACGCCCAGTCTCAGTCACTGTCTCGGAACCCCGGGGGTGGAGTCAGCACAGCTTGTGGTGCCTGGGATCAAACCCCAGCCCCTGAGCTCTGCCTAAGCAGGTGCTTTAGTCTGCTGAGCTATCTGGCCTGCCCCAGAGTTAGATATTGCACACGCATCCCCTGGACAGAGGATGTGGACTACTCACAGAAAGCTATAGGAGGTGTCTGGGCAGGGGTGGAAGAGGGTAGAGAAGAATTCCTGTGGATGCATGGGGACAAAGCAGTGCACAAAATCATCTGTGTATGGGAAGAGACAAGCAAAAATTAAATAAAAAGCAAGGTTCATGTTTTAACACCACAGGAACTCATGGAAGAGCCTTGGGTGGCCCTGTAGAGAAACGCTGCACAGAGCTCATGGAAAGCCTCCCTGAGATGCCTCTGTCTCCAAATGAGTGGATCTTTCCAAACCTTCCTGCCTCTGCACGTGCTGCTTCCTTAGCCTTGGGAGAAGTCACCAGTAGAATTGGGTCCACCAAACTCATACACCAAAGACCCAACACCCCAACACCTTGGAATATAGCTAAATGTGGAAATAACGCCTTCACAGAGGCAATCAAGATAAAGTGCAGTCAGTGGGGCAGGTCCTAACCTGATAGGACTCATGTCCCCAGAAAAGGGCAAAGCTCACACCAGTGTATACTGAAGGCAAAGACAGGAAGATGCTGCAAGAAGGCCACGTGAAGACTCAAGTTCTTCTCCCACAAGTTGAGGGATTAGACCAAGCTGGGAGTGAGCTGGCCCAGCTCCTCAGTGCCTGAAGGAGTGTGGCCCACCCAAAACATTTGACCTGGGATTTCCACGGCCCACAACTGTGGGCAGAAAGTGTCTCTGGTCTAAACCATGCATTCTCACTACAGCAGACCTAGAGAACTACGGCCACTCCCGACTTAGGTTTGACTTACAACTCTTGACTGTGCAGTGGCTCAAAAGTGGCATGCGCTGGGCAGAACCCAGACTTCGAATTTCATCTCCCCCCAGCCTAGCAGGACACAGCTCCATGACCTCTCATTATGCTGGGTTTTGCACAGCGCAGGTCTCAGCCACTCTACCCCCAGGAGAAATAACCGACCAGCTGGGGTAGATTAAGCATATTCAATTCATTTTCAACTTACAAGACTTTCAACTTCCAATAGGCTCATTTCATTAGGACATAACCCCACCACAAGTGGAGGCCATCTGAATACCCTTCTTATCCGGCCAGCAAGCTCCATGCACCCCACAAGACCTCCCTAAAATTTCATGTCAACTACAAAGTCCCCCAATTAATCATCCTCTTCTCTACCAGTAAAACTGTGTGGATTCCC
Organism: Ctenomys sociabilis; assembly: GCA_004027165.1. Classification (NCBI taxonomy): domain Eukaryota; kingdom Metazoa; phylum Chordata; class Mammalia; order Rodentia; family Ctenomyidae; genus Ctenomys; species Ctenomys sociabilis. The sequence continues at coordinate 32,624 of PVKA01016976.1, read as the reverse complement.
AGCCCTTAGTACTCTCATCTGATTGAACTTGTCCCTTGTCTGTTCATTCTTGACCTCTTTCAAGACAAGAAACACATCTGATTTATCATAATAACCTCCCTAGCCCTGTCCAGCACAAAAGTGAGCAGAGTTAAGTGCTTTGTAAACATTTGCTAAATAAATGAAAAACATCCAAAACAAAGCTTTCAACTCTCTCACCTAAAAACAAGAAGAGAGAGCAGTCATGGCAAGAGGGTCCTTAGACAGTAATTCTCCCGCCTTGACAAGTTTCTTTGGTTCTAACAAATTGGCTTAATAATGAAAATGTCTTTAATGGGGGCAAGATGGCAAAAAGTAATTAACTCCCTAATTGAAATCTAGAACTTTAAAAGTAACTAATGGGAGGGCCAAATCGTCCTTCACAGCAAGAGTGCTGGCATGCAGCAGCCGGCAGTGGGTGGTGGGGAGGAGGGCTGGCAGAAGTGGGGATCAGGGCAGGCTGAGATGCTGGAGGACAGCTGCGTGATGAGTGTTCCCCTTAATCAATGTAGAAATGCCATTAACCCGGGCTGGCAGGTGACGCTTCGCACCGCAAGGAAGAGCTGTTCATTAACAAGCACACGTTTCCAGCCACGCTGATTACAGGTGCAGGAGTCCCTCTTTTGGAGTCCTTGGGCTTGGAGCTGGGAGAGGGGCTAGAATCTCGGGGCATCCCTGGAGTCTGCTCCACTCTGGCTGTCGCTGGCTGGGCCCGATGGGAGGCGCACCTCTCCCTGGCTTCCAAGTCCTTTCCTCCTTGGGTACACAGAAGCAATTGTTAAGTGGGTGATCAGTGATAACATATTGCCTGGCACCAGATGGTTTCTATATTTAGAGGCCCTTCAGAGGAAGAATTAATGCCATTAAGCACACATCACAGGCCAAGAAAGTGAGCGAGTCGAGCATTCCAAATGGCTCCCAGAAGAAATAGTAATAATAAAAAAAAAAAAACTTTCCATTTGCCCACTCTTCTGGGGTTGACTTGTGTCTCCCCCCAAATTCCCACGCTAAACTCCTAACCCCAGGATTTCAGCATATGATTGTATTTGTTGACAGGGTCTTAAGAGAGATGATTCAGGTACCGTGAGGGGATACGGGTAGGCCCCAGTCCAATCTGGCCAAGGCTTAGAAGAAGAGATTAGGGCACAGGGTCACTCAGAGAAAAGCCCATGTGGAGACACACAGGGCACGGGTAGTCAGCGCAAGGCACAGGCCTGACACTGGATGTTGGGTTTTCATCTCCAGGACTGTGAAAAAATCCTCCATTTCTGGAGGGGCTTTGTAACAGGACACAGGAATACAACCCCCCGGTCTTAGCACCTCGCATACCTTGGGAGCTGCCTTGGTCTCCCCTTCCTGTCTCATCCCCCCACTGCCCCTTCCCAGGCCCCTCAACTCCATAACACAAGCCCTTGCTTGCTGTTGCCCACAGCCTGTCATGGCCCCAGCCCCCCCACCTTGCCACATGACCTTCTTTCTCTATGTGGCTCACACTCATCACCTTCACCTTGTGTGGGAAGGGCCTCAATTTCAATATCCTCTTCTGATATAGATACAAAGGTCACCTACAAGTGTCATGTGTTCCAAGGTGGCCCTTAGGAAGGTGACCTCCCTGTGAGGAGGGTGGCCCTGGGAGCTGTGGCCTTGCCCAGTGGCTTCTTGTCCCGCTCCTCCTCCTTTCTCTCCTTGCCTTCTGGCTCCTCTACCAGCCTTCACTAGGGTCTGATTTCTGCCAGAAGAGCCCAGACCAGAGCTGTGAGCTAAATACTCCTCTCCTTCACATTGTTTGGGTTGGGCGTTGTGTTGGGCAGCAAGAAAGTAGCTCAGACATGCTTCCTCCTTAGAAGGGAGCTCTGCCACCACTCACCCCTGCCACAGTGGATGGACTGCACTGCTCCTGCACCATGATCCTTTGCATTCTCTGCACCCCCAGCCACACTTGGCTCCTTTGGGGTCCAAACTCACAGTGATTCTCCTGTCTCAGCCTTCTCAGCACTGGGATTACAGGTGTGCACCACCCTACCTGGTTTCAGTAGCCATCATGTCTCGGGGCTGGCACAACATATGATTCCAGAGATTGAACCCAGGTCCTTGCACTTGAGAGACAGAAGCTTAGACTGGCGAGCTATCTCCCTAGCCCAGCAATCGTTTTTTCAGAAGGTTTTGAGGATTAGAATGAGAAAACCCATGTTCTTGTCCTACTTTGACACCTTCTTGCCAGGTGACACAAAGTCCCCCAACCCCTCCTTCCCTCTGCAGTTGGATCAGTTCATTTCCTCCAGTACAGCTGGATGGTGATGAAAAAGACACAGGATTGGGGGCAAGAAAGGGAAAAGAGAAATAGGAAAGAAAAACTCCTCAGCCCATGGCTCTGTGACCATGGACACACACACACACACACACACACACACACACACACACACACTTGCCTTCCCACTCACACAGCTATTCAGGCATTAATTTATTGCACATTTATGGAGCACCTATCACTTGCCAGGAGGGTTAGAGATTTCCAGAAGCAGCAATTGAGCAGGATCTTGCCAGAGACTTAGCAAGGAGAAAATAGCATTTCCATAGAAATTGAATTTCCCAACTTCAAAGAGTCTTTGAAAAACACTGCGCTCTGACAATCCGGAAACAGAAAGCACTTCTTTGAGCACTAGCGGGTGGGAGGAGGAGGGAGGAAGGCTCCGCTGGCCGCGGAAACTTCATGGGCAGAGGTCAAGTTGGCAGAGTCAAGGGCACTTCGGGGAGCTCTGAGAAGCGGTGTCCCGGAAGTGGGAGGAATCTGCTTTGTTTGTAGCTGCACATAGGAGGCCTCTGTTGTCAGCCTGAGGATGTCTGCTGAGCCCACTGGCAGCAGGAAGCTCATGAAGGTTCCCAGTCAAGGGAGTGACTTACAAAGGCTTGCGTGTTAAAGAAAACCTTGGGGGTTATGGGTGGTAACACCGGAAGCAAGAACCAGTTAGGAGGCCAAAGACATGGCTTGGAGATGCATGACTACTCCTACAGCTAGGGCAGGAGTGGAGCAGAGAAGGGGACCAGGGGGGCTCACTGGGCATCAACCAAGTCCTCAGGGTCCCAGACTTTGCCCATATCTCTGTTTATGTCTGAAATCATGGCATGCCATGCCCAGGGGACTTGCTGATAATTTCACCGGATCCCAAATCCCCAGAAGAAATGAAAGAGCTTTAAATTCAATCATCAGTTAGAATGCATGCTTTATATCAGTCTCAACCCATTATCACCCTGCACCACGCGTGTGCGCACACACACACACACACTCACTCACTCACGCTCACGCACATGCACAGACTTTGTCTTTTCATGGGAAGCCGGAGAGCTGTGTTGCCTATTATTTAGTCTAAAGAAGATCTCTGTGGTTTAAATGGAAGGCTTTGGACAAATTGCATTTGAAATTGAAAGGGGCTGAAGTAGCCAGACGCATCATCAATTTAGGAAACGAACTCGTGCATTTGCCTGCTAGCAGTGCCTGCTTTATCCCACTGTTACTTAAAATAAAAGACCGCAAGCTGGGCATCTCTGAATTTTTCAATCTGAGCTTTTGACAGAAAACTGAAAGACTCATCTGCAGAATTCTTTATTTTTCATTAAGACCCAGGGCTCTTCTCTCCTATGAATGAAGACTATGTGTCTGAATAGCAAGCCGGGCCTCATTCTTCTCCTACCCACTCAACAGACCCTGCTTGGAAACCAGGCTGGTTAATTAGGCTTGGATGGGAGGGAAGTGAGGGGCTTGGATTTCTGAGGATGGCGAGTATAAAAGAGTTGCAGAAACAACCCTGCTCCACCTCTAAAAAGACAACAGAGCCTGGGAGCCTGCGAAAGCATTAGGCGCAGGGGGTATGGAGCAGACAGCAGCTTCCTAGCATCCCGTACTAACCCTAATAGCACCATATAGAGAAACTTAAAAGTAAACGAGATGATCTGATATATTGTTAAAAAAAAACTGAGGAAGGACTCCTGGAAATAATGGGGCCACCAATTTCACACCAAAGCAAGAAAAATTAGAGTATTTTTCTTCTCTGAAATGTCACCAATTAAACACCTGTCTCTCTAAGATGTGAATTCTTAGATTTCCCAGCAGGTTAGCTGTCAGTCTGAGCTGTACACTGGCATCGGGCAGCACAGAGTTGGGACCGTGTCCCAAACATCCCAGCAGCGTATGACCTTGCGCAAGGGAAGCTGACCCTTCTGAGACTCGGGCCCTTCCTCTGTGAATTGGAATAATAACAGCATCAACCTTCTCACCGTGTAGTTTTGATCCCTGGACCCATACACGGAAAATGTTGAATACAGATCCCCGTGTGTGTATAAATGCTCAATAAATCACAGCTAGGACACTCGTAACTGTCTCCTTTCATTCAATTTGGAAAAACGAACTTGGAATCTCACCCTCAGCTCTATGAAAAGGAGGCTGGATATAGTCCTGCTTCTCAGTTCTAAGTATTTAAAAATATTTCAAATAAAAGGCTGACTGGTTGGAGAGGGGGAGGGAGGGCTGTGGAATCTGGGAAGGGAAGCCATCACAGATGGGCCATCAGGAGCCTCGCGGAGTGTCACATCCAGAGGTACCTGCCAGCTCCACCAGGGATGCATCTTCCATGAGCACCAGATGCTACTAATTGGCGAGGAATCCTGTGGCTGCCACCCAAAGAAGAGAACAAATTCTTTGTCACCACATGGCTGTTTTTTCTTTCCAAGTGTTAACTCTTTCCAATAGTAGTACCAGAGTCTGCCTCCAAAAGCTCAGGTCCACAATAAGAAAACACTTCAAAAAAACAGCGGGATGGAAGAAATGTCTGTGTCATTGATTTTTGAGTCTTCAGCTCTGATTATCTGATCGTTGAGGCTCTTGGCCAGGGAGGAAACTTGATAAAAGTCTCTTCAATCTACTGTCCCATTATGGAATTGTATTAGTCAGCTTCTCATCACCATGACAAAAAACCTGAGGTCATTACCTTAAAAAGAGGAGAAGTTCATTTGGACTCATGGTCTCAAAGGTTTCAGCCCCGTGTGTGGTTGGCTTCATTATTTCTGGGCCTGTGGAAGCAACATGTGGCAGGTGCCACCGAAAAAGCATTCTGGGGGGGCCAAGTCTCATCACTGCCCCACAGGCTGGGAGCCAAGTTCTGCCATGTGGGCCTTCAGGGAGACTTTCCAGAGCCAGAGTGCAGCAGGGCCTCAGAAGCTGGCTGCTCCCGTTCGGCTTCCACCTCCGCTCACATTGGTCTGTCTAGACTTCCCTCTCCCTTCCACCATGCCACTTCTTTCAAAGACAAACTCTGGTCTCTTTCCCCATTGCTCCATGTTCCCAGAGCCTACAGAGGGTACCTAGCCGAGTGGACACTCATGAACTGGCTTGCATTTCAGGGTTTCCAGCCCTTCCCCCACCCAATCCCGTCTCCACCGAGCCCTGCCTGCTCCCACCTACTCCTGCTGAGACAGTTATGGTCCATTCCCTAGAGCCCTGCATGCCCACATGCCCGTGTCTCCGTGCTCACTCTGCTTTCTTCTCACCTCTGCAGGAGTGGATATGATCAGGGAAGGACAATATAGCAGCACAGAGGCCACCTACACTCCAGCCTGTGACTACAGACCACTGGCCATCTTTGTCAACAGTGTCCTCCCGGCACACACCCACACATATTTGTTTATGTGTTGTCTGTGACTGCTTTCACACAACTGCGGCAGAGCTGAGCTGTTCCTACAGAGATTGTATGGCCTGCCAAGCCCAAAATAGTCACCTTCTGGCTCTTTCCAGAAAAAAAAAAAATCACTACCCCCATGTTCAGAGGGAAAAGCAGACTGAAGAGTGAGGCGGAGTTTTATGCACATCCAGGGAGAAGGGAGGAGCTGTGGAAGCATTTCCCTGCCCCACCCCAAGTGTGGAGAGTCCCCTCACACTCATCCCATAGAACTGGGGTCTTTTCTCCCCAGAAAGCGTATAGTAACCCTATATGATAGGGTGATTATAAAGACAAAACCAAACATGAAAAGGATAGTAAGTGGCTTAGTAAACTTTTTCCCCTTTTCTTTCCTTTCCCCTGTCTTGACCCAAACTCCATCAACTCCTGAACTACTTGGACTCTACTGCTGAGCCAAACCTTCAGCGCTCCTTCTGGATACTCATCTCTTTCCCATGCAACTGGTGCATTTCCCCTCACTAAAACGTCGGAGCATTTCTTCTCTTTATGCTTAGGACTGGCCACATAACTTCCTGTACCTGACACCCGAGGTGGAAGAGGTAGTGTCCCCATGCTTGAGCCCAACCCTTAGTGTTTGTCATCAGCATGAAGGAGCACCCCCCCCCCAGCTGGCCTGCTGGTCCTAGTGAAGCAGAACAATTTTAGCACCTCCTGGATTGGCCAGCCCCCAACAAAACTCAGAAAGCATCAGCACAGCCAAGTGCAGGAAGAATCAACCAATCCCTAGCAGATGAGGGATTAAATATCTGTTTGATCAGACAGTTTGGGTGATGCATTACGCAGCAATCTGTAGTAAATAGCTAATTGATATACTGCCAATAATCCTCCAGTGTGCAATTCAAATAACACTTTGTTGGGGTTCAAATCCTATCTTCCTCTTCCAATAGCTCTGCTGCTTTGGACAAAAGTAAATTAATCTCAGTTTCTTCCTCTCTAACATGAAAATAGCCCCATAGTTATGGTTGCAAAAGTGACTTTCATAATCACTTATTTAGGAAAGATGACATGTGGAGAAACTCAACTTTTGTTTCCTTTCCCCTTTTCTCCTATGCTAGAAAACTCTCCCAGAAATGCTGGGATAGAAGCAATTATTTCTTCTCCCACTGTGTCTCCCCTTTTTTGTATGAGAGATTGAATCCAGGCCCTATCCTTTGTCCTATTTTCTGGGTTGGTTTGATCTAGTCTGGCTTAGTCTGGTTTGGTCTGGTCAGGTCTGGTCTGATCTGGCCTGGTCTGGATTGGTTTAGTCTGAGACAGGGTCTTTCTAAGTTGCTAAGTTACCCAGGCTACACCTAAATTTGTGATCCTTCTGTCTCAACCTCTTCATCACTCCTTACAAATCCCACCACCTAACATTATTAACAATAGCAATTAAATTTCAACATGAAATATGTATAATTACTATATGCCAAATCCAAACATTTTTTAAAATGCACCTTAGAAAAATTTTTCAACACATGCTATGGAGGGGACATTACTCAAACCAGAATAGTAAAGATACATAGATTACCAGACATGACAGATAAGCAGAGAGATTGAATGTATTTTCCCACTTCAGAGCTTGAAACATTTCCCTGACTGAAATGAGGGTGTGCATGTAGGTAATGTCCACCATCTACATCCTGCCTGGGGTGCTTTCCCCCAAGAGCCCTCATATCCTCTTCAGTGGTAACACAGAGAAATGAGGACAAGCCAGGTCAATGTAAACTTGGGAATGAGCTAGGTATTCCTATACGACAGTGAGCCCCCAGGGTTAGGGCTTCCAGGATGTAAGAACCAAAAAATAGATCCCCCTTGAAGGGATGGTGAAGAGCTTATCTTCACATCTACACTTTCCCTAGAAGGAAAGAGGGAATGGTGGGAGGTGGAGATTATTTGTTAATCTCTCCTGAGAACTCCAGACCACAAATGTTCACTCACCAGAAGTGGATTTTCATTACAAATTTGGAACTGAGTTTACAGTGATCCTGAGTCAGTAGTCCCTCTGTGGGACTGGCAACTGTCCCCAAGCAAGCTAAAGCTAATATAGTCTCTAAACACACCTGCAGAGAGTGGTCACAGGTGTGTGTTACAATAAACAGGAATTTACAACAAAAACACAGAACCAGAGAATCAGCAATAATGACAAGAAAAACAGAATCAGTCACAAATGTCTCAGATGCCGAATAATGAAATGTAAAATACAAAATTATATGCCATCAAAATGCCTATATACATGTGCCTATGCATAGATGCTCACGTGTGGATCTGTATTAGTGCAGATAAGTAAATTCAAAGACAGTAATACCAACAAAGGTGCAAGAAATTGGCAAAAATAGCAAAGTATGTATGGAAAGAAGCTAAAAATATTTTCTAGAGAATTTTAATAATTAAATAGATGAAATGCAATACACAGTGAATTAAGGGAATTAGAAATACATGGAGATTTAATTAGCAAATTGTAAAACAAATTGGAATAAATTAGTTACCAGATAATTGCCAAGAGAAGGCAAAGATGAGAGAGAGAGAGAGAGAAATGAAAAAGAAGAAGAAGAAGAAGAGGAGGAGGAGGAGGAGGAGGAGGAGGAGAAGAAGAAGGTGAGGAGGAGGAGGAGAAAGGAAGGAGGGCTGAGAAGATAGCCCAGTAGAATAACTACTTGCCTGGTATGTATAAGATCCTGAGTTCAAACCCCAGTACTGGAAAGAGAGACAGAGAGGGAGAGAGAGAGAGAGAGAGAGAGAGAGAGAGAGAGAGAGAGAGAGAGAGAAGAAATGGGAAAAAGAAAACATAGCTAGGCATGGTGGTGTGTTCCTATAATTCCAGCATTCTGGGAAGCTGAGGCAGGCAGGAGGATTTCATGTTTCCAGCCTGCCTGGGCAACGTAGTGACTTAGCAAGACCATCTCTCAAAAGAAAAAAGAAAAAAACAAGGCTAAAATAAGATAAGTATACAGCTACACTCTCTTAATTCACTGATTAGAGACATCTGCTATAATAATGCCTGTAAGTATAATATCATGTACGCACCTTGTACGACACCGAAACATTACAAAAACAGTTTGCAATGTATTAATTTATCGAATCTGTCCTGTTAATTTGTCTTGAAATTGTCTCATTGCTATTTGTTCTTCAATAAAAAAATAAAACAAGGCTGGGGTTGTAGCTCAGAGCAAAGACCCTGGGCTCAGTTCCCCATAGCATAGAAAAAGAAAGGGCTAATGGGAGGCAGAGTGGATGACAGCCACTGACTGGGACTTTGAGGCTTATCTTTTGTCTCTAGTCCATGCAGGGCTTCCTCTGCCTCTGTCTCTGTCTCCCTCGCTTTCTCCCCCTATGTCTGCCTCTCCCTCTCTTCCCAGATGCCATGAGGCGAGCAGCCTGACCATGGTGTTGCTGCCTTTCCCTGGGTCTAACAGCAATAGAACCAGCCAGCTGTGGCCAGAACCCGCCGAAATAGCAGCCAAAGTGAGCCTTTCCTCTTTATGCCCTCACTCTTAGCCATTCTGGCACAGTGACAGAAAGCTGACTAACGCACCAGCCCTTCCAGTTATTTTGAAATATATCATGGGTTGCTGTAGACTACAAGAACCAAAGTAGAGTTAGATAAATGGAATTAATTCCAATGTTCTATAGGATAAGTTCTCTTTTATTGACTTTGGTAGAACATAAGCTAAGAACTGTCAAAGTAACTAAGTTAGTGAATGATGAGAATGAATTAGCCAAACTCTTTCAAAATGAAAAGAGAGAGAAAAAGCTAGATGAACTAAAAAGTGGCTCAGATCCAAGGTAAATAGCTGGCTTCACAAAATTACCCTTTTCAGTTTCAATCTTTTGTGCTTTAATCATCTGTAGCCCTGGACACGGCTCTTACCATAAAGACAAGGACTCTGAACAAATACAAGGATAATGAATATGAAATACTATTATATTTAATATTATAATGTCATTAATGGAACTGTAGCCAGAGATCAAGGACTTCTCAAATTAATTATTTCTTGTTCCAACACATACCATGAAATGGCCTTTCTAAATCACAATGACATGTCCCAACATTTTCTTTATTAAGATAATTCTATTTTATTTCTTGGATCTCTGCAGTCTAAGCAAGTTTTATAAATATTTAAGGGAGAAATTAGGCAAGCAAGTGCTGGATAGCACATTAATAGTAACCAGTGGGGTGAGAAAGAGCTATACTGAGAATCTTCTTGGGTTTAGTACACAAAGTTTTGCACATCATTTGTGAGAAGATCAGTACCCTTATGAGTACAATGACTACCTCTATGTCCTTTTCCATTTGCATTTCCCATTTTATTGTGAGATCACTGCTTAAAATATGCTCAGTAAGTTCCCTCTCAGTTGAGTCTTTATGGTTAGCAATAAAAATTGGGCAAATTATTGATGACTTGCCCATTAATGCTTTCCCCAGGGTGGGCCTCTAATTGCTCGAAAGACTGATCCTTTGCAGAAACAATTTCAGTTCTGGTTTTGATCTCCCAAGAAGCCTGAGGCTGCCTGAACACCATCCACGCTCCTTGGAGACACATAAGGCATTGCTACCCATCCACACACAGCACCACACGGTGTGGCAGGAGGTGGTGTCCCTTCTTATAGCAGCTTATACAGTGTATTATTCAGCTTTTCCTTTTCTGGACACAATGCCTGCCATCAACAGTTTAAAGGGGAAGACATTTAATTTGGCTCGTAGTTTAAGGGGATGTAGTCCATGGGCAGCTGGCTCCACAAGAGGGGCATCAGGGCAGAAGGCTGTGGTGGAGCAAAGCTGCCTTGTTCATGGCAGTGGGGAAACAGGGCGGGTAAAACGTACTAGCGAGAAAGTGACAACAGGTCAGGCATAATAACCAGGGACACACCTCCATACCCCATGCGGACCCCCAGATCTGTGCTCTACTAATTCCGCAGGTAGATCCCAAGGCATCAACCCACCCTAGCCACCGCACACAGCGTTTTATGAGCACATTTTCTGAATTCCATGAAGGGACTACGGTCATTAACTGTGACGCCTAACAGATTAGTAAAGCTCTAGTATCTGGATGATCAACATGTAAACTGCACATCGAAGAAGGAAGACCCACCCAGATGTAGGTGTCACAAACCAATAGGCTTGCAGTGTGGGTGGAATAAAAAGGGAAAGAAGGAAAAAGTCTGCTCTTTTCCTTCCAAGGAGCTCTGGTCTTCGCCATCACCTTGGGTCACTGGTCTCCAGATCCTGCAGGTTTCCAGGGCAGATTCCTCAGCCTTCTAATGCAGACTCTAGCTTTCAGACAAAACTTCATAGGAGCAACTCATCAAAGAGCTGCCAGACCCTTAACTTTTCAGGGTTACTGTCACCACATAAAGAACTCAGCTGGTAAATTCCAGACTTGTTTATACAAAGAACAAAGAATTGCAGGCACACAGTCCAAAAGGCAAGTGAAAAGCAGCTACTTTTCTGGGAGATCACAGGAAGTTGCTCTCAGAGCGAGTCCATGTGCCTTAGTTACTTTTCTCACAGCTGAAATGAAATATCCAACATCCGAATTAAAGGAGAAAAGGCTTATTAGGCACAGATTTGTTGAAGTTCCAGTCCATATTCCACCGGTTCTGAGACAGGATGGCATGGCGAACAGGCATCACGAGGAGAAACACTTCATGCCAGACAGAAGGGCACAAAAAGAGCAAGGGACCTTTGTTATACGCCTTCTACGCTACTGGGATTAGGGCAGTGCCGAGCCAATCACTGGGCTGGTGTAGTAGTCACACACCTGTAATTCCAGCATCACATACTCTTGATTCAACCACCTCTGAAAAAGTCTCACCTATGACTGTGTGAGTTTTGCGGGAGCAACTAGACCCACACTGCAACAATGAGAGATATGAGACAAACAGAAAACCAGCGCCAGGATGGCAGGAAAACAAAAACACAGCACACAGCACCACCCTCGGGTGAACTAGGCTTTTGGAATTGAACGGATACGCATCTCAGGTGCTCAGGTGCCTCCCTGGAATCTCTACAGTGTGACTGACAGGAATGATTGGCAGGGTGCAGTGTTATCTGGGGCATCCCTCAGTACGCATGCTTGTCCCAGAATTTACTCTGATCTTAATTACATGCATGAGATGTAGTACATATTTATGGACTCTTAATAAGGTTGGAATAGAAGGAAAGTAATTGAAGGTCTGGACAGGAGGTTCCGTGCACATGGGGTTTTGCCCAGAGCAGCGATGGTGAACTTTCTAGACCTTTCAATGATACACACTTCCTGCTGCGAGGTACCTCAGGTTCACCACTGGTCTAGAGCGTCGAAGATCTCCTGAGTCTTGTTATGTGATTTTCGGCCTCTCTTAGGACAGAGGAAGAAGGAATGGCCATAGGATGCTGTTTAAAATTTAATGAGTGGAAGGGAGTGATTTCCTCAGCTCCGTTGTTTCTACATAGACTGTTACTGGAGCCTCCAGCCCTCCAGTGCATAGGCAGCCATTTTGGATTCTTCCACCTCAGTACCTTTAGACAGCCACTGAGGCTTTCCTGGTCCTATAAGCCTACCTAATAAACCCTTTTTTATAATTATATGTATATTTTATATTGTCTCTGTTCCTCTAGTGAACTGTAACTAATATACAGGGACCACAAGCCTTCTGCACTGAGGTGTTTCTGCTCTTGGTGCAGTCAAACATGTCGTTTCTTGGAAGGAAATGCTTTCTGTGAAATATCTCCCAGGGGCTGTCTCACAGGTAACTAATTGCTAGGATCATTGGCCCTAACCATTTACCTTCTGAAAGCATCACTCTTGACTTGGTCGTTTAATTCTCAAAAAGCCTTCAACTGACAGGGACCTGTGCCATTTCACTCGCCAAGCTGATTGCAAATTATTTTCTGATTGGAGATTTATTTTGTTTGTGACAAAATGCTTCCCACTAATTGCTGAAATGATCTTGTGGGAACTTGCTGTTGAACACCTCATTTATTAACCCACTGTAGTTTCTCTCTAATCTCTGTTTTCATCTTTTTATTTATTTTAAGCATCCATTTACAGGGTCATTAATCCTCATCAATATTATCTGGAAGGTTTGGACAACTACCAGAGCCATTACTGCAAAGAAAACCACACAGCCAATTAAACTCTACACCGAACCTGCTATCATGCTCACTAAGGTGTCCTTCTGGGGACAAGAGGTGACGAGGAGACCTTTTAATTTGATCTAAAGAGGACAATGAAAAGCAGCAGCAGTGACTGTCACCAACTGGCAGAGAAATTAGCCACTCTTTGTTTGCCTTTATCCAGAAATAAAATTAAAATTTGCCAGCTTTTTCTTATTTAACAGCCACAAATATATAGAATATGTTATGTTTTCGGAACAAAACTTTTTCCCAAAGGTTCATGCTGTTGTAGGATCGGCTGCCAATGAGCTTTGGAGAACTGATCAGGTCATGAGAACACTAACTATGCAGTGATGAGAATGTGACTTGGTGGCCTTATTGGGAGCAGAGGAAAATAGGGGGTGGGGCCTGGTTGAGGACATGGTCACAGGGTGCAACCTTGGGAAATTATCTGGTCCCTGGCCTAGCCTCCGGATATTTCCTCTCTCTCTGCTTCCTTCCTCCCCTCTCCCTTCCACCGTAGTTCTGCCTCTCTACAAGCCTAAAGCAATGGAACTGGCCAGTCATGACTGAAACCACAAACCAAAAATCTTTCCTCCTGTTAGTCGCTTCCTTCTCAGGTATTTGGTGATGCCAACACAAAGGGGACTCCTATGGAGCGCCAAGACACCATTAAGAAAGCATTCCTCAAGCTTCCAGCAAGAGTCATGGACAGAGTCTATCATAGGGCTATTTTGACCTGTGATGCAGCAGGAAGAAGATGAACACAGACTCAACAGACCAGAAAGCCTTAATGACAGAAGTGGCCTGCTAGAGCTCAAGAGAGGAAACCGAGGCCCTGAGAGCTAAAGAGTTTTGCCCCAAGCTTCAGTGGCAGTGCACTCTGAGTCTGGCTGGTGAAAGGAAGCCCACTGCAGCACAGCCACTTAGGTTGAACTCCATCCTTGAGACTTTTCCTTCTTACACTGGAGCTGGAAGGAAGTAGGCTGTACATGCATGTTCATTTTTCCAGGAGCTTGCAAGCAATTACAAAAAATAATTGACTTTTTCTAAGCACCCATTGTGGAGATGACAAAATTTTATTCCTTTAAATGCTGCTAAAGGTTAAAATTCATCATGTCAGAACCTAAGGATCTGTCTTGGAGATTCCTTCATGGAGATCCTGACAAATGTCAGCCCAAGATAAACCCTGAAAGGCCTTGTTAACGGTTCCCATCCCCAGCGCAAAGCTCAGCAGAGGCAAGGAGCTCAGGGTTTTAGTTGAATGGGTGACTGCATGATGATTCCTTTGGGCTTTGTTATAAGAATCATTCCTAAGACTTTCATCTAGCTCTAATTTTTCCAACTCTGCTTGGCCAAAGTTCATGTCAAGTTGACCTTAAATTCATTTACCTTTTTGGACATACTTTAAGCTCAAGCACACTAAGTCTTCCTTCCTGGTGGGCTCATGTATTCATTGCAAGTCCCCTTTTCTGGATCTGGCAGTGAATTGCCTGTAATTACCCTTAATGTACTCCTGGAGCAAAGATATGCACATTAAGAGCCAAAATAGAAGGTTGACTACAAACTGGGCAGTAATGCAATTACCTCCCAATTATCCCTTTCAGCACTTAGGGAATGAATAGGAGACATTAAGCCCAATTCTGTGACGGAGTCCTTGGTTAGTGAGGTTGAGTGGAGGCTGGGAGGGGACGAAGGTGGGAGAAAAGTAAGTTGGCAGCTGTTGGTGGTGAATGCCAGAGAACACTGGCAACACCTTACTGGAATGGTTCCTACTGGTTTGGAAATCCTAGTGGATTTCTTTCAAATTCTTCTGGCAGTTGAACTCCACCAACAGTGAGCTGGGTTACCAAGTGTCCCGTGTCTATTTGATTAAGACCATGTACTTAGCAATGGCCTAGGGCAGGGTTCTATTTAGAGGGACGCTTTCCCCCAGAAGTGTGTATCTCAGAGTTAACTGAGATTGTTGACACCAGATGTTCATCCAGCATGAGCCAGCCAGTTTGGGGCCGGAATGGCCGGCCAATATCCTGTCCAGGATGCACTGGGAAAAGGTGGTCACTGAGAGAGCCTGAATCTGAAGCCAGGAGGAAAGACACTGAGCAGAGGGAGACGGGGCCAGCGTCTCAGAACGAAACCCATCCGGAGAAGGCTGGCATCCCTCTTGGTCTCGGGTGAGAGACAGGAGCCTGGCCATGGCTTCAAGGAGCAATGAAAATCAGAGCACTCGGGCCACTCGCATGCCAGTTTCACTGACGCTCACATCCGGCTGGTGCCATATTTCATCACCAGGATTTTAGCAGTTGGGTCAAGCAAACAAGTATCCAATTTGTCACCTTTACTTCTAAACCCTCCCTTGTCTTTTTCGCTTGGTTAACAGACATCATCCTGTGTGTGTGTGTGTGTGTGTGTGTGTGTGTGTGTGTGTGTGTGTGTGTGTGTGTGTACAACCATGTGTGTACACAGACATCATCCTGTGTGTGCGTGTGTGTGTGTACAACCATGTGTGTACACAGACATCATCCTGTGTGTGTGTGTGTGTGTGTGTGTGTGTACAACCATGTGTGTACACAGGCATCATCCTGTGTGTGTGTGTGTGTGTGCGTGTGTGTACAACCATGTGTGTACACAGGCACATGAAGTGAGAATCAACCCTGCGGCCTTCACACTGGATTATCTCTCTGCCTCCTTTTTTTTTTGAGACAGGGTCTCACTAGGTTGCTCAGGTCATGCTTGAACTTTTAATCCTTCTGCCTCAGCCTCCCAGAGTACTGGGAGTACAGGTGTGCACCGCCACATCCCACTAATAAGTGTCATTCTTCATCTAAGTCACATCTCCTGTAATACTATTTGCTGATATGAAAATCAGTTGCTGCGTAAAAGCCACCCAAAGCCTCAGAGGCTCGTGCTAGGAACTTTTCACCATATTTGCAGTTTGTCTGGGATCGACCTCCTGGGTCTGTCTCGAGGCAGCTCATGTCACAAGAGTTCACCGGGACAGTGTCGGAGCTGGCTCATTCCTGTGGCCAACAGATGATGCTGTGCATCAGGTGGGATCTCAGCGAGGGCTGTGGGCCTCGCCCCTACATGGGGCCTGAAGCCCTGCATGTGTCCCTCTCCATACAGCCTCGCTGCTCGAAGCCTGGCAGCTGGGTTCTAAGATGCTATGTCCCCTGAGCGAACACTCCAGGAGACCCTGGTGAAAGCTACCAAGCCTGTTATGGCCTACTGTGGCACCCCCCCAGAATCCCACTGGCCCCATCCTATTGGTCTAATAAGTCCCTAAGGCCAGCCCAGATCCAGGGTTCAAGGAACTCCGTGCATTCCTACACACAGAGTGCAGCGCCTCCAGGGGAGCGTCCATGGTGCACCCCGCCAACAGGGGGTATCCTGGCTGCATCTTCACAGCTGCTCCTGCCCCGTACCATGCCATTCACACCAACACTGATGGGCACTATGCATCAGACTCCCTGCAGATGCTTAGGAGACAGCCTGCCATCGTGTCAGGTTCCCAGGGCCTGTTCCAACCAAGCCCCCACTAAATCAAAGCCCCAGCATCCCTTGCAATGGAACACCACGGAATGGCACTCTAAACTCAATGAAAATAATGATGATCGACACAGAAGTCCTGAAACGGGGGTTCTCAGTGTGATTGAGACACCTTGAGTCCTATGGGAGAGCGGGTGGCAGCAAGTGGGGAGCAGGGGATCAATCAATGTAGTATTTTTAGCAGGCAGGAAGTGAGGGAAACAGAATCCAAAGGAAAAGTTAAATACATTGTTCCAAGGACCAGAAATAAGAGACAAAACCTGTAGGTTAGAAGCAAAGGAATGACAGCTGAGGAGGAGGTGAGGTGCGAAGGTGGGAGATGGCATTAGGTGAGCTTCCTAAAGTCCACGGGGCTAAGGCATGTGCTGTCAACTCACAGCAGCACTGGACATGAGACAAGACTGTGGCCAGGCCAATAGAAGCACATGGCCAGGACAGACAGCCACCAGGGCTGATTCCAAACAGGCTGAGCAGGCTCCAGGAAGGAGGGGGGCGAAAGGCCGCCCGCACTCTGTCAGGCGCTTCCGCACACAGCCCTGAGCAGCCACGGCTGCGGCTGTAACAAAGCCAGCCATGCCCTAGACAAGCCTTTTATAAGCCTGGCTGCTCCACTCTGTCACATAATTTATTGCTTGGTACATATTGATAATACAATTGTCAGCCCAGTAGACATTTCCCATTTTAATAGTTCGCATGAGATACCACATTATTGATCCAACATCACTAAATAAAAAACTCGTTTGTCAGGGGAACACGAAATGGCTTTTAATGGACACAGCCAAACACCTGCTACTAGTTAGGGAAGAAAAATAACCACCCTGCC
This sequence comes from Ctenomys sociabilis, assembly GCA_004027165.1. Taxonomy (NCBI): domain Eukaryota; kingdom Metazoa; phylum Chordata; class Mammalia; order Rodentia; family Ctenomyidae; genus Ctenomys; species Ctenomys sociabilis. Next base: position 15,427 of record PVKA01016976.1, on the reverse strand, counting down.
GCGAGGGCATTTAAAGGCTGCCTGGAAGTGCTCCAGTCTGGGGCGTCGCAGACCCCTCGGAAAACGAAAGATAGCTTCTCCAAATGTGCAAAGGCTGAGCTTCCCAGCAGGACTAGGAAGAGCTGTCCCTGAGCAGGCATTTTCATGTGCTGTCCTTTATCTGGCGTCCTCCTCCTGGCAAGCTGCAAAGCATGGGTTAACTCTCTGAGAAGAAAAGTGCGAAACACCTGGCACCAGTTCCTCACTCCGCAGAACCTTGCAGCAGATGGGTCCGGGGTTGGCACCGCTGCTCCCTGAATTCAGGGCTCTGGGTTAATACCTCTGCCATGTTCTTGATTTTTCCCCCCTTGTGGCTGTAGGAGATCTGCCAGTTAGCAATCGATGACATCTGCCGCTTTCAGAGGAGGCCATCTGAGGGCGTAGGAGCATTATGGTTTGGATCTGAGAGGCCCCCATAAGGCGGTGTCTATCTCCACACAGGCCTAAAACCAATGGAACCAGCTGGCCACGACCTAGGACCTATGAAACTGAGAGCCCAGATACATCCCTCTGCCTTTCAATTGTTATTCTCTGGTTTGTGACTAGAGCAATAAAAAGCTGACTATCACCATGAATGACTTAGGTTACTTAGGAAGGAGCAAAGAAGCTAAATCACACCTGCTCGGTTTCAGAATGAGTTTCCTAGTCGTGCTGGACACCATTGCCTTATAAATATACCAGAGATCCCCAACCCTTGAGTCATGAATGCGTTCTGGTCCTTGGTCCACTAGAACTGGCTATACAGCAGGTGAGTGGTGCTTGGACGAATCAAGCTTCCTCAGTGTCCCAGCCACTGCCCATGCCTCCCATCATGACCTGTACCCCTCCTGCTGCCGGATCTGCAGGCACTAGCCGCTCAGAGGTGCTGGACCCTACTGTGACCCAGGCAAGAGAGAGATCTCGATCTCAGGCTCATCCGAGTCATCGTGAAACCATATTCCCACTTCAACCCAACTCCAAGCCAAGGTTTCTTCCACGACGCTGGTCTCTGGTATCAAAAAGTTTGGGGACCACTAAAATACACCACACTACAGGTTTCATGCATCCCTCAAAATTCATACCTTGAAGTCCTCAACCTCCAGTACCTCAGATTATGAATATCTGCAGATAAAATCTTTGGAAAAAAAAAGTAGAGTGAGTAGGGCAGGCCCTGGCCCAAGATGCCTGGTGCCCTTGTGAGGGGGGAGGCCAGGACACAGATGTGCACAAGAGAGGATCTGGGAAGACACGAGCAGGGGATGCCACCTACAGCCTCAGGGGAGAAGCCTCAGGAGGAGCCAACCCTGGTGATGCCTCACCCCCCGACTTCCGGCCTCTGGAATCATGAGAAAACTAAGTTCTCTTTCTCTCCTGAACATCTCCTCTCTTCAGGAGCTGCCCCCCCCATGCACACCTACATTATTTTCCTTCTGTCATTAAATTGATTTTCAGCAGCTTCGTCAAGGTATATTTTATACACGATCCATATATTTATTTCAGTTGTATAATTGGATGGCTTCTCAGTTATTCTTCTCTCGTTGCTGGGACAAATACCTGACACCTGAAATGAAGGCAGGAAAAGTCTATTTATCTCACAGTTACTGGAGGTTTCAGGCCATGCTTGGCTGGCACCAAGGCAGAGCAGAGAGCAGCCTTCCATGGCGGCAGCAAACAGCAGAGCGCAAATGCAGGAGGAACAGCAACGACAGCAACAGAGAGAGCGTCTGTCTCTCTGTCTCTTATATTGAATTCTCAGGCTCTCTGCCCCTGGATGGGGGAAGTACACACACCTATAATCCCAGCAGTACTAAGACCCATAATCCTGGCCTTGGATCACCCATAATCCCAGTGGATCATGAGTTAATCACAAACTCTAGAAGTCCCTGCACCATGACTGCATGAGGCTTTTGAGGGAACAACTAGACACAAAGCATAACAGATGAGTTTTAATATATGGACCTGTTGCGAACCCAGCACTATATTCCACCAAATAAATACATCCTTCACCCCCAGAAGTCTCTGCGCTCTGCTGACGATCCCTGCCATGTCCCCCTGCAGCCCACTCTGTGTCTCTATCAGTGCTTTTGCATACTCCGTGGAGTCTGGTACAAATGGGATTGTGCAACCTGATTTATTTCTGTCTGGTTTCTTTCACCTTGCATAATTATTTGGAGTTTCATTATGTTGTTGGACAAGCTTTCAGGGACTCGTTTTCATTGCTGAGTAGTATTTCACAGGGTGGCACTGTGGTCCGAATGCTGTGTCCCTCCGAAGTGCATATGCCCAAACCTAGCATCTGCGTGATGCAGTTAGGAGGCCAGGCACTGGGAGGTGGTGAGGCCGTGAGTGTTGACCTTTTGTGCATGGGATGAGCGTCTCCCATCTAAGAGCTTAGGAGAGCCTGTGTGCCTCTGCCCACATCTCCGAGGACACAGCAGGAACTGTCTATGAGACAAGCCTCACCAGACACCAAAGAGGGTGGAGCCGAGATCTTGGACTTGAACAGTGAGTTGTGAATCTCCATTGTGCATTGATTACCCGGGCCATAGCATTTTGTTAAGATAGCAGAAAAGACTCAGGCGCTAGCACGCACATGGGCACTGCAGACAGGAGTGGCCCGTGCAGGTGGGTCCTGCCTGAGAGCCTGACTTCCAGCACACCCATCCTCGGGGCTACGCAGGAATCAGAGTGGCTGCCTTGAGCTGCATTTGTTTCTGTACCAGATGGGCAGGCATTTAGCCAGTCACCAAAATGAGAGGGGGCAAGTGGGGAGAACTGTGAGAGGTGTGGAGCAGTGACAGCAAAGCTTCGCTGAGCCCCTCTGGCAAAGGCAGGCTTCACATGCCCTGCAGCCTTCCTGATGCGCAAGGAATCGGCAGCAGCCACTTACTTCATGGGGGTGGGTGGGAAGCTCTAGCTCCCTCCCCTCCGGGAGCCTGCGGTGCTGTCCAAAGCGTCCCCAAAGGTCCCCACATCCTTTACCACCAAAGAAACAGTGGATCCTCTGGTTGTGTCTGTCGGCATTTTTCCTTCATGGTGACATGCCACACTGTGACTGCTGTCTCATTGTGACAATGACAAAGGGCGCCAAGGTCTCAGCTGTTCCCACCCATGTGCAGCTCATTAAAAGCACACTGCAGATCAGCTGGAGATCTGGCGAATACTTCCACTTCTCCCCACTTCAACTCACACCGGCGAGGCCTGCACTCATCAGGCCACATGAAGGCTCACAAAGCCACCCGGCTGCTTGGATGTGCTCAGTGTGGCCCTCAGCACAGCAGCACCAGAATCACCTCACTACTTGCCAAAAATGTAAATTCTCTCTTCCCACCCACAGCAAGTGAATCAGACACTCTGGAGTGGAGGGAAGGAATCATGTTTGCGAGTCGTCCAAGGGTCTCTGTTGCACAGTCCGATTTGGGAGCAGCTGACGGTGTCCCCAAGTCATTGTGGCAAAGGCCACACATCCAGGCTCGCATCCGGGAGGAGGCAGCCTGGGTGGAAGAGCAGAGTCCCTGGAGCTGCAGCCAGTCCTCTAGCACCCCAGCGAGGCCTCCCTACGAAGGACCAGCATGGGGGTGGGGTCCCCCCTGTAGAATACTGAGCAGAGTAAGGAGGCAGGAAGCGCAACTGACCCAGAGCCCTTGTGGTGTAGCTCAGATAAGGCAGACTAGATGACTGGGGTGAAGTCCTAGGCAAGCAGAGTCTGGGTCCACCACGGTGCAACAGGTAGCCAGTGCGTTAACTGTGTGTGCACCGTGTACTGTGCACAAGGACAGAAGTTGGCGGAGGAGGACGCCCCCCGCCTTCACCAGGTTATCTGAAGTATGATGACATTTAACATGCGGCTGGAGAAGGAAGCACCACCCCTCCGTGCTGTCTGGGGCTTCTGGCCATGATGAGATGTGCAGCCTATGAGCAGTCGCTTAAATATTTAGTGCTGTGCTTGGGCGACTGGACCCGGAATGCAATTAGAATCATGGGGATGTGGGGTTTGGGGATCAGCAAGAACTCAGAGGCAGTAGGATTCCATCCCTTGATTTTCTCACATGAGGAAGTGAGTGTTCTGTCCTTTCTTACAGTCTCTGGGAGGAAAGGTCAGTGTCCCTGAGGCCTAATTCTGTCTCCTTTAGAGAAAGAGCTTAGGAGTGCAACCCTTGTGCTCGCTCTCTGTTGGGTCCGATGCAGTCATCTGACAGTGAATTGAAATACAGATTTGCCAAACAGATGCCCATACCACAAGCCATCCAGCCGTGGTTCTATTCTCAAGAATGCACAAGATACCCGAGGGATGAAATCCAACAACCATGGAACAATAAAGTACTTAATTTTTAAACAACTTAGCAACCCAGAATGCATAACAAAATATAAACCATTTAGGAATCTTTTCATTTCCCAAATACCTCTTTCTTTGTGTCTTTATAAATCAATCATTTCTTTCCAGTCCTCAATATTTCTACTCTTGCAACTTTGCATGTGCATTGGACAGAATGGTGACTGAAACACAGAGCCATGACAGAGAGGAGGACAGAAAAGGAAGCTTGCTATTGCTCTTACATGCACAATATTTTCCGGAGGGGTTGTGCATGTGTTCAAAAACAGACATGCAGATTTGCTGATGAAGTTCATCAAGAGAGAAGTGTTACAGCTGGGGAGATAGCTCAGCAGAACAAGCCCTTGCCTTGCAAATGCAAGGTCCCCAGTTCGATCCACGGTACCATTAAAAAACTTTGTAAGAGAAAAGCGTTGACTCCTGATAACTGATATGCAGCAGCTCTGCTGTAAAAGATGCCAAGGACAGTTTTATAATAACAATGCCCTATGTTCTTCAGCTGGACACCCATGTATGGCAGGCGGAAGCACAAGTTGGCTCATTTGGCTCATGGCCCCTGCCACAGTCAGCGCTGCAGTGGCCTCGTCCCCTCCTTGGCCGCTTTTTGCCTCTTCCATGTCCTAAGGACCCGATGACATGGTGTGCCTGTGCAGCGCAAAGCCATCTCCCCACCTCAAGCTCCTCAGCTAAGGGCATCTGCCAAGGGTAGTTCCTCTGCCCTCTGATGTGCAGTTCCCAGGCATCTCTGGAACACGGGCAACTTTGAGGTTGTCCCTGTCCTGTCACAGCTCTTAGTCTGCCACGCCTCTGTCTCCTCACCTGTAACATGGGTTAGGCAACATGGTGTCTGCTTCTCAGAGCTATCACAAGTCTGCATGATTTACTCCTCCTCAAGGGCTCACAGCACCACCTGGCACCTGGTAAAACTCAAAAGTTGTGCCTATTTCTATCTGCTCAACTGGATAGATTGGTAAAATTTCCTCCTCCCTCTCCTCTTCCTCTTCCTTTTCTTCCTCCAGATTCCTCAAGATGGAAGCTTTAATTTTCTTAATTATGACCTTTAATGAAAAATATATAAAGCACCTGCAAGCAGGTGCAGGGGCCAGAGGTTTGATCCCTGGGGCCTACCATACTGGCCCTGCCCCCTAGGGGGCGCTGAGATGGCAATTGCAATTGGACATGGTGGCATGCACCTGTAATCGCAGCTCTTGGGCGGCTGTAAACAGGCGGATCACTAGGAGTCGTGAGACCCTGAACACTCTTAGACCCTTCCCTAAAATACAAAAAGAAAATTAAATTAGGAGCCGTAGAGATGGCTCAGCAGAATAAGCGCTTCCCTGGCAAGCACAAGGGCGAGTTCAATCCCCAGTCCCGCCAAAAAAAAAAAAAAAAAGAAAAAGAAAGAAAGAAAAATACACTTAGCACCAAGACCCAGTACATCCAAAGACTACTATGTTTATATAAGAAATGTTGCACAAGTGAAACCTAACCCCAGTATGTGCCATGCATTTCAGTGCATTCCTTTTTTATTTGTTTCATGTTTTAATGAAGTGAAATAAATGGCAGAGGACTTGTTCAGACTTCGATCTTGGTATCGGCTTTGGTTCAGATGCTGTCTGTCCCCCAGAGGTTCATGCACTGGGAGCCTAGTCCTAATTATGGCAAAGCTAGGGATGGAACCTTAAAGAGGTGGGACCTGGTGAGAAGTCCCTAGTTCCACGGTGCCTCTCACAAGAGATTATGGAGCCAGGTGTGATGGTGCATGCTTGTAATACCAGCAGTGCTGGAGGCTGAGGCAGGAGGATTGCAAGTCTGAGTCAAGCCTGGGAAATTTAGCAATTTAACAAGACCCTGTCTCAAAATTTATTTACCTTTTTTTTTTTTTTTTTTTTTTTTTTTTTTTTTTTTTTTTTTGTAGAACGGGGGATTGAACTCAGGCCCCTGCACTTGCCAGGGAAGTGCTTATTCCACTGAGCCATCTCCCCAACCCTGTCTCAAACATTTAAAAAGCAAATAGATATACTCAAAGAGGCTAGGAATGTAACTCAATGTGGCTCCCCTAGGTTCAATCCCCAATGCCACAAAAAGAAGGAAGAAAGGGAGCGAGGGAAGGAGGGAGGGAGGGAGGGAAGGAAGGGAGGGGAGGGAAGATAAACCTCTCCTCCACCTCGTGGGTGTTAAATGTTTTGTCTCATCAAGGGGAGAAGTAACTGCGATGGTGTTTCCTGAGAGGAATGAAAATCCTCTTCTGTCTCTTCGCTGGTTGTGAACAACCACCAGCCACTGTCCCAAAGGGCAGCCTCCTTGCTCCTTCCCCACCATGTCCTGCTTTACTGAGGTTGTATAGCCTAAAAGCAGAGAGCTGAAAAATAGCAGCCGTGGCTCCTGTCTCCTTTGGCTTTGTGTGTCAGCCCTGCAAATTCTGTCATCTCTGCTTGGCTTCAGAGAAGCCAACAAGCTTTAATTTGTAAATCTCCTGCATTAACGCTGCAGCGCACCTGTGCATTGTCCTCCTTTTACTACTGAGATGAGCTGCCACTGGCTTATCCACTTCAACAAGGCGTCTGTGACAGCCCCTCTTGGCCATGCATAAGCAAACCCAGGGAGACTGCCATTCAATGTGACACACCAACCATTCAGAGCTGTCAATCTCTGAGGTGGGTGAGGGACCGTAGTGAGTGACAGGGTCCAGGGGTCACTAGGAATCTGATGGTTAGTGCACTCAGGGCTGACGGCTGAGAAAGCCTTCCCAGGGTAGTTCAGGGCTCACACATTTGTCACCTTGGCTGGCCTGAGAAATATGTAAAGGTGACCGGCACACTTATGTATTTCATTTGGAAGATGACAGGCTGCCAAGGCTTCTGAAGAGTTTCCAGGGCCACTGATAACGTGGTACTGTTGTCACTACTCAGCTCCACTTCTGGCTGTCGGACCACTTGGTGAAATCTGTCTTGAGTCACAGACATGTAGGCTGTTAAATCTGAATGGGCTCTTAGCCTTGAACCCACGCCATAAAGGGAAATCAGCAACCAGAAGTTGAAGCCTTAGGATCGAAAGACACAATTATCCATCGCTGTGGACATGGGGCTTACTTGTTACGCTGTGTCACGGATGTGATTGGTCATCCTCAACCCTGGCCACACAGCAGGCTCCTCTAGGAGCTTTCAGGAAGTGGCCATGCCTGTCTATGCCCCATCCCTGGGGATTCTACTGGCCTGGGGAAAGGTCTGGAATTTGGTATTTGTTAAAGCCCTGAGGGGACAGAGTCGTACAAGTTAGAACTAAGAAGCTGCTTAAGGTCCTGGAAGCCTGGGTTCGAATCTTGACACCACTATATTTGTCCGAAGCACAACGTTGGGCATGTTATTTCTCTTTCTTGGCCTCGGGTTCCTGGCATATCACAATGGGAATGTGAGTGATCACATCTACCTCGCTGGATTGAGGCAAGTCCCTGGAAAGGGTCCTAAAGGAGAGAAGGGAAAGGAAGAATCCAGCTCTCCAAAACCAGAGAGGGCATCACTTTGGGCGAAGATAAGGAGAAGCATGCTGTGTAGGATTCCGAGACAAATTTCTAAAACCACAAAGAGCACCGATCTCTCAGAATTAGGCCATACCCGGGGAGGCATGTGTTATAAAGTATCTTGAAGACCCACCAGTTACTCCCAGTTAATTACAACAAATTAGAATCTTATTTGCATTGTGTTTTTGCTCCACACACAAACACACCACCATAGGCTTTGGCCACCATGACAGCTCCACAAAGGTCCACAGAAGGACAAAGGCTCCCCTGTTCTACAGAAAGGGAATTTGTCCCAGACTGGAGTGACTCGCCGTGTTATTCCAAGCGCCCCTCGCTCCCTGTACCAACCTCAGACAGATGCTGACAGCGGGCTTTCCTGGGCCACTCCCACCCCGCAGCGCAATGATCCCTGCTCTTTGCTAACGGCCTATGCTTCCACCTCTGTGTGCCCTGCACAATACTTTGTTCAGGATACCAAGGAACTAGAACCATAGCAACCCACAACCACTGGGTGATTACCAGACTGTGTGTCGGTTATCAGACACAAGGCACTGCATGCGTTAGCTGATTGATATCACATTATCAATAGATTTCAGTTAGTCTACTTATTAAGGGATTTCCTATACTTAAAAAGATTCAAAGAGGGGCTCTGTGGTAGAGTGCTTACCTCTGTGTACAAGGCCCTGGGTTCAAATCCCAATATCATACACAAAATTAAAAAAAAGCTTCAAGCATGAAATGTGAACAAATCAGTTGGAACTAAGATTTTTGCTGGGGTCTTCTTTTTAGCACAGTACAGTGCTACCTCGATTCACAGGCTTAATTCATTCCACAGTTGGGGGGCAGATGTGTCTGTGTTGAGAAAGTGGCCACAGTCATGTTGGTCACCTAGTGCAAAGTTCATGAATAGAACCAAAATTCTGCCAAATGTTCCTGTTCACAAACCAAATTATTCACAAAAAGAAGCACTTGTGAACTGAGGCATCACTATACAGGATGTGAAAGAGAGACATAAAGTCCAACTCTGACATCTTTAGCCTAAGAAACTAGAAGACTATTTTTTTTTCTTCAGCTTGCTCAAAACTTGCATTATACCCATTATACAGATGGAAAAACTGAGGTTTGGGAAAGTCAAATAACTGCACACAATCAGATCTTGGGGAATATTCAACTCAAGGGCTGAGCTCGGCAGCCCATACTTTCTTTGCAACCCTTCAGAATCCTCAGGGGGCCTTTGTATGGTTTTAAAGAAACTGCTGAAGATTGGTGGAAGGAGGTGAAAGATCAGACCACATGACTCACAGTCACAAATATGAGTCTGACTCTAGGTCGTTTGTACCTGGAGAGTCTACAGTTCTGTAGAGACACTGGCCTGGGCAGAAGTCCCCAGGCATGCAGGATCCCAGTGCCAGCAGGCCTGGGCATCTGGGTGGTGCCTGTGGAGACAAAACTGTGTGCCTCCCCTGAAACCTTCACTAGTGCTGTTCGCTACGTAATGCTGAACAGTGAAGACTGTGAAACCCATGACACAAAAAATGATATGGCCTCCATGACCCATATCTTCAACAAGTAAATTATAAGAAAAACAAAAAGAGAAAAAATATATAAATGAAAATAAGTTTCTTGATCCATTTTCTGTGCTATCACAAAATACCTGAAGCTGAGTACTTTATAAAGGATAACAAGTGGTTCGGCTGACGGTTCTGGAAGCTGGGAAGTAAGAGCATGGTGCCAACACCGGCTCAGCACCTCACGAGGGCCCTCTTGCTTCGCCATAATAAGACAGACCGAGCTCAGGTCTCTCTTGTCAAGCCCCTGCATTAGTGAGCTTTCTGTTACTGTAACAAAATACCTGAGGAGATCGATTTAGAAGAGGGAGGTTTATCGGCCCACGGTTTTGGAGGCTTCGGTTTATGGTTAGCTGTCCCTATTGCTTTTAGGCTTCTGGCTGTCTTGCTGAGCCCTGATCTATGGCCTTCCTGGTACAGCACATCGTGGTGGGCTGTGAAATCAAAGAAGGGGAAGAGGCCTGAGATCCCATGAACCCTTTAAAAGGCACCTCCCAAGAGGCCCCACCCCTTAAAAAGAGCCTGATAACATGGTCACTGTGGAGATGAGGCCTTCTCCCCCTCCCCCCAGCCCATCAGGACACTTCCGATCCAAGGAAAGCGGCCCTAACTAAGCCACAGGCCCCTCACTCTCGTGACCTCACCTGGTCCCATTCACCTCCTGGCAGACCCACCTCCACATTCCACTAGCTTACAACTTTGGGGGTTGTTTCCAACCATCAACTTGGGGCAGACACATTCAAATTAACACAATAATGAATGTCACGTGTGAGCTTCACCAGCTCCTGGTTCAAACAACTCTAAAAGACACACACAGAGTAACCTGGGAACTTAGGGCGCGGACTAAGCACTGAACTGAGGGACCGACTTGTCAACTGCACTGTACATTATTAGCAAGCAGAGAGAAGGAAACAAGCCATAGATCATAGTCATTACAGAGCAAAGAAAAGAGCACACGCATAAGAGCTCCACATAAGGCACTGCGATGTTCCACAGGAGTCAGCCGAGCGTGCGCTGCAGGTTCCGAGCCCCGGCTGTGTGGGGCTGAGCCCACAGGCCCTTTATCCTCCGCAGCGGCTGTCACACAGGGCTTGGCCAAACCCTGGGGGCATCCTGCATGCTGGGGGGGAGGTCGCCTTGGAAGCAGAGGAGCACATAGCAAAGTGCTGGGTGGTGGGTCACTTTCTCTAACCAGAATAGTTCGGCCTTGTGATTGTCCTGGGGAGATTTCAGCCAGAAAAAGCATACAACCGAAGACCGCTGCTCTGGGGCCTCCTGGTTACCTCTTCTCAGCAGCTGAGCCCACTCTGAGGACCGAGTTCACCAGCAAGGGCTCCAGATATCGTAGAAGGCTGCTTTCCTGCAAGCTGGGCACAGACACCAGCCAACTGCGCTTCAGCTAAAACCAGCTGAAGCAACACAAAGCACATAAAACTTAAGGGTCACACAATCTATTTTGTCTTCTTAAGAAGGACACTGGCACAGATAAATTTTATTGCAATAAATCTCATTGTTAACCAAAGGCAGCCATATTTCTACTCTGATGATTATAAATTCTTTCAACTACTTATAATTCACAGCTAAGACCTACAGCCAGATGTGTGGGTTCCTGTGTAAGAAAGAAGGCCCTTGGACTTTGGCTCCCCAAATGGCTTCTTCATCCTCCTTCTGCTGCCTCCTGCTCATCACCACCGGCAATCTTCATTTCGTCACCCAAAGGTGACGTGAGGCAGGTTTTCTATTAGATGCAAAGTGGGTTTCAAAACGTATGAATTAACTTTTTACTCTTGCATTAAAACTCATCAGTCTATCCATCACTTTGAATGGTTCTATGAGAAGAGCCTAACTTCTCTGTTCTGTGGCACTGGATATTGAACCCCAGGCCTTTTCACTGTGCTATATCCTCAGCCCTTTGTATTCTGAGAAGCTCTTGCTATGGATGGCCTTGAACCTGCAGCCCTCCTGCCCCAGCCTCACGAGTGCCAGGAATGCAGGTGTGCGTCCCTGTTCCCAGCCTTTGCTGGAATTCCTTTAGGCAGAGGCCTCTTTTCCCTGCTTTGAAAGCCAAGGGCAGAAGCAGCAGTGGCTGTGGAAAGGCCTAGCTGCCAGGCTGACCTAGCAGGTCTCAGTAACCCTGAAGCCCAGAGCCTCTCCACGCTGCCCTGAGCTGGCAACCTGATTGATTTGGGACCCACCCTGGGGCTGGGGGCACAGACTTGTGTGTTTGGCTGGGGACCATGGGTGTGGCCCTGAGGTCCACGGCTGTCCCTGGAACTTGCTTGCCTTGCAGGCCACCATGAGCCAACAGCTCTGCTCCACCATGCCCTCCCACCTGGCTTCGCAGCCAGATGACCATGAATGGAGTTAAACTTTTCTGCTTCCCTCTGAGGGGTGAGCACCAGGTATGCAAATGCAGCCGCAGGAAAGCGGGGCTTTGGCAGCTTGGCTGTGGCTAACCCGTCTTGCTCAGACACTGGGAATGGGGCACCAGGGAGGGGCATGGCTGACGGAGGGCTCCCAGCTGCAGGCCACCTGGTGCCAGCCTCCCTAGCAGCCAGACAACAGGCCTCACTGAACACCTCTGAGCAGCACAGCCTGTGTCCCCAGGTGCAACCGTCCAGGTGAATTCACCTCTTAGAACCCAGGTTTGCTCCTCCACGAATTGAGTCCTGGGGCAACTGAAGGATAAACAAGTGCATCTCCTCAAAGCTCGACTCATCAGCTGTGGATTCTGGCTTCCCAGGGTCACCACGGCCTGGCGGGTCCTGGGACCCATGGCCCTGCTGCCGTCCCCATGTGTCCCCACTCTGTGCTGCTGGATCCCACCCAGGAGGCCCTAACAAATGAGGCTGGGCAGGGGCCTGGCTTCCTGGCGACCTTGCTGCTGAGGCTTCTTGCTGGAAGTTTACTTGCACTGAAAATACTCCAGCCTCAAAAGCAGGCTCTTGGTGGGTCCTTCCAACTCAGAGGCTTCCTGGTTTCATTTGACTCCACTTCAAAGCTTTCTTGTGCTTCCAAGGGGTCCTGAGGTGCCCTGGGACCTGAATAAATATTCATTCTCTGTGCTTGCACAAAAGCCCGGGAGAATGACTCATTACTCCACACAATAGGTGACTTCATCTTTAATCCCCTTGAAGTGACAGCTCCACTCCGCAGCACAATGCAGATATGAGCTGCCTCTCTCCGGAGCTGCTCAAATCAGACAAGAGGCTGAGGGTGGCTCTGGGCAGCATCAGGCTGGATACTCAACCCTAGATCGTAGCATGCACGTAGCTGCCCACGCCGCCGGGCCGGGCCTGCATCCTGGGTGACAACCCCAGAGCAAGCTGCTGAAATACTCCCAGGAGGTCTCCGCTGCTTGCTGTCCTCACCTCCACTGCCCCCTCACCTCTATCCCACATAGCCTACTCCAGCAAAGCACCTTCACCGGCCCCTCCAAGCCCCCAGTCGCACTGCACATGCCACCCTCCACCCGAAGAGCATCCCCGCGTCCCCCACAGTCTTTTCAGGCCAGGTCCATCCTCCAAGGACCTGCTGGACACTCTACCCCTGACCTCTGGACTCTTTCTGTTCCAAATTACAAATAGGTGTTCTAATCACGAGATCCATGTTTAATTATCATAGGAAATGACAGAGTCCTCCCCCTCACTTCAAACTCACTGATCCATCACTCTTGCCACCTTCCAAAGATACAGCCAGTGCCACTCCTGAGTGCCAGCCGGCAGGAAGCCAGGCTCACGCCAACACCGTGGTGCTGTGGCTTCATCCACCGGATCTGGCACTGCGTGACCTCAGGGTCTGGCCAAAGTCAAAATGACCTGGCTGGTGAGATAGCGCAGCAGAATAAGCGCCTGCTTCGGCAAGCACAGGGACCAGGGTTTGATCCCTAGTCCCGCATGCAGCTCTGGGCCCACCCCCAGGGCTTGCTGAATCCTCGAAGGAGTGCGGGCGTGTGACACACACTTGTAATCCCAGTGCTGGGATGGCTGAAAATAGGAGGACCACTGTGAGTCCGAACTACATAATGAGACCCTGAACCACATAAAAGAAAAAAGAAATGACCCTGAAAGGGAGGTGCTTAAACAGATTTAAGAGACCAAGGGAGCAGCTATAAGAGTACAAACACAGACACTTCCAAAGGAGGACTTGAGCAAGGACCAAGTGTACTCAGAGCAAGCAAGGCGGAGAATTTTGGAGGACACTGACGGCCAAATATTTTATCACAATACATTTTTTAAGCTAAACATTCACAGTGTGCATCCACCCTTTGTATCTGCAGGATCCTCATCTGTGAATTCAAAACACTGTAGATCAAAACTGTTCAGGGGAAAGGGGCTTTTCTAAATGTTCCCTACACAATACAGAATAATAACTATTTACATAGCACTGACATTCTACTAGGTATTTGAAGTAAAATCTAAAGATAGTTTAAAGTATGCAGCAGGCGGGGCATAAGTTATATGCAAACACTATGCCATTTTGCATAAAGGATTTGAGCATCTGAAGATTCTGGAGCCTGGGGGGTCACGCAGATACGGGGCATGTCTGCATTTCCCCTGACACTTAAGGTTTAATCTCCTCTCTCAGAGCTTCACCATTGGTGCCTCAATTATCACCAACTCAAGAAACTCACTGAGAAGTCACCATGGTCAGAAGTCTGAGCCAAGGGGACAGGCAAAGAGAAACCGAGCGATTCTCCCCTTTTGAAGGAGCTGACCCTGGAACTATACCAGCCCCAGCTGTGCTCCCAGAGAGACTTCAACTTCATGAGTCCCCCCAGGAGGCAGGGAGAGACTGAGAAAAGCCCTGGCTTGGGAAACCCAGGAAGCAGCCTTTCCACTCACAGCCTAAAGATACTCCCTGTCCGAAGGCCCTAACAGATCTGGACCCCATGTACCTCTGGAAATTATGGACTCACAGATAAATACAGACACAAAAATCAAACACACCATGCGCCTGGCGCTATGCTGAATGCATGAACTAGATCAAAATGGAGCGACCACCTTGTGTGGGGAACAGTCCATGTCTGTGCCTTGTGTGGGGGACAGTCCATGTCTGTGCCTTGTGTGGGGGACAGTCCATGTCTGTGCCTTGTGTGGGGGACAGTCCATTCTGTGCCTTGTGTGGGGGACAGTCCATGTCTGTGCCTTGTGTGGGGGACAGTCCATGTCTGTGCCTTGTGTGGGGGACAGTCCATTCTGTGCCTTGTGGGCCACCTGGCTACTAGTCCAGCTCCAGGCAGAGCCAGAGTGACGCCTCCCCAGCTCCTCCCAGGACGGTGCTGTGCCGCCCACTGTGGATCCTCACACTCAGAACACCTCATTAGAGACCCAGGGCAGCACGCTGGGCACCAGAGCCTGAGCTGTGCTCTGGACCAGGATGCCTGAAAGACTTCCCAGTTTCTTCTGGGATGCAGGGGCTGAACCCAGGAGCCCCTGGCTGGATGGAGTCCTCCAACCCCAGTCTGGGCTGCTCCAAGCTCCCCTCCCAGGCTGTTTCTGCAGGGGTCCCACATCCACCCGCCCCTGCCCTGGATCCCATCTGGACAGAATCAGAGCACTAAGCAGAGGCAGAGACTAATGCTCCGTTACCGTCTTTCTACATATCTCGTTCATCCTAATGGAGAGCTAATACGATGTTTAAAAAGTTAATACTGTAAAATGGATCTCAATTAGCTTGCTGCAGTGCCTCTGGAGCAGCGGCTGCGGACTGGGTGAAAGCACATTTCAGGGCTCACCATGAAGGACGGGATCCCCAGAGAATCCCAGGAGGGTCCAAGGGACAAAGGTGGCCCGGGTCCAGGCTCAGCACTGGAGAGAGCTTGGTGCTGGGACCCCTTCCCTGATGAAAGACCCCGGCTTCTACCACATTCGCAGCGTGGCCTCCAGGTCCTCCTGTCCTTACGGGAGGCATGATTCTCAGCAAATCCCTCAGCCAGTCTCTCTCTCTCTCTCTCTCTCTCTCTCTCTCTCTCTCTCTCTCTCTCTC
>PVKA01016975.1:19431-46871 GCA_004027165.1 Ctenomys sociabilis | reverse complement strand
TTTTTTTTTTTTTTTTTTTTTTTTTTTTTTTTTTGTCTTTTTGAGACAGGGTCTCACTATGCAGTTCAGGCTGGCCTTAAGCTCACTTTGTAGCTCAGGCTGGTCTCGAACTCACAACAATCCTCCTGCCTCAGCCTCCCAAGTGCTGGGATTACAGGCATGCGCCACCACGCCCGGCTCTAAGCTAAATAAATGTAATAACCAAATGACAGAAAATGTAGCTTTTTGAAAGGCAATTTTTGGTAGCATTTAATAATACAAATATATATTTATATATATATCCCAAAACTTGTGAAATATGTAGGAAAATAATTGGAACACTTATTTGACTGACTGACTGACTGATTGATTGATTGATTGACTGATATTTTGGCATTGGAATTAGAACTCAGGACCTGTGCTTGCCAGGCAGATGCTGTGCTGCTGTGCTATATCTCTAGCTATTTAAAACTTTATTTTTTTCTTTAAAACTTTAAATCAGTTAAAATGACATAAAAATTTAAATTCACTTCCTCAGACATTTTAGGACTTTTGCATATTCAGCAGCCACGTGGCTGCTGACTGTCCTGTGTGAAAGTGCATCCCGGGAGGCTCTGGTTGTGGGACACTATGTTTTCTAGAGTTTATTGCAGGAAAATAGAGCACATACATAAGAAGACTTCCAGGCTAAATGTCAACTTCATAATCCTGTGCAGGCAAAATGGAAAGTGATATCAATTTTCTGAGGTCGAGTAATTCCGCTTTGCTTACCAGTGGAGAACATTCTGAGAGATGCGTCAGTCAGTGAGTCCACGCTTGTACAAACCTCAGAGGACACTTACATTATGAAGATGGTCGTAGGGCACTAGCTGGTAGCTGATGAGGTCAGTGTTGTCCGTGTGGACATCACTGAGCAAAGTTTCATTAGGGACAATAAAAGATCCCGGTTTTTCTAGTTGAAGACTAAAGGTACATAGAAATATAGACTGATGAAACCACTGTGGAAATCAGTGCTGATGTTCCACAAAAACTAAAAGAAAAGTTTCCATTTAACCCAGATGTTTTACTTATCAGTATCTTCTCAAAAGAATTAAAAACATCATATCACAGTGATATATGCACACCCATATTTATAACAGCACAATTTTTAATAGCTAAATCTTTGAAACAGCTCAAGTGCCCATCAAACATGAAATGAATAAAAAACAATTTTTATATAATGGAGTAGTATTTAGCCATAAAGAAGGATAAGCTTGAGCCCTTGCTAAGTAAATGGCTGCATCTAGAGACCATACACTTAAGTTAAAACAATTAGACAAATGTGTGAAAACACTGTATTCTTTCTCTTAGTGTGAGAAACCAAAAATGTAAATAAAGACCAAAATGTGTGATACATATTGTAAAAGAAAATATTCAAATGGGACAGGAATCTAGGGAAGGGGAAGGGAGAAAGGAAAGACAGGAAATGAATAAAGAAGACATAAATGGAAACAAAGCTTTTAAAAATAGGAAGGGATGGTGGTTGGAAGGGAGGATAAGGAAATGGGAAAAAAGAATCAAGATCTATCACTACACGTACAAATTCCCGATTATGAATGATATATCTACAATGTACCAAAATCTTAAATAAAAATAATGTTTAAAATTGGTACTTTGGCCGGGCGTGGTGGCGCATGCCTGTAATCCCAGCACTCGGGAGGCTGAGACAGGAGGATTGTTGCGAGTTCGAGACCAGCCTGAGCTACAAAGTGAGCTCGAGGCCAGCCTGAACTGCATAGTGAGACCCTGTCTCAAAAAGACAAAAAAAAAAAAATAATAAAAAATAAAAAAAAAAAATAAAATTGGTACTTTGACTAATTTTATATGCTAATATCTATAATCTGAACAACTATATTGAAGACAGCCATGTGCAGTATAACAACCCCTGTTGAATACCTTTCATCTTGTTTTTTTAAATGTGTATCATCTCTAATGTCTTATCTATTATTTTTATAGTCTCTTTAAAATAAAATAAAAAGTAAAGTGGATGAGGAAAAATTAATGCTATTGAAAGGAAGAGCCAATGTTTAGTTGTTTGATAAATCTTACATGCCAATATCTTGTAATCTGAGCAACAAATTTGATAATAACAATATGTAACATAGCAACCATTGGGCCTGGGAGACAGCTCGGTAGAATAAGCGCTTGCCTGGCAAGTGCAAGGGTCTGAGTCCAATCCCTAGTTCTGCCAAAAAATAAAAACATTTAAAAAATTTGGGGGCTGGGGAGATGGCTCAGTGCAATAAGAGTTTCCCTCACAAGTGCAAGGGCCTGAGCTCAATCCCCAGTTCCGAAAAAAAAGTATATGTGTGTGTATATATATATGACAACCAGTGTTAATTTCCTATTCTAGTCTTGCTTTGAAGTTCTGTACAATTTTTATTCTTTTATGTAGTCTTGTTTCCTTTTTGTCTTTGTTGTTATTTTCTCTCTTTGAAATAAAACTTAAAATTAAAGATGCAACACACAATTGAAATTATTTTGAGGAATATGTAAACCTAAGGTTAAGACTACCATATTGAGAGTACTTAAAACTTCCTCAGTGGATACTTATCTTGCACCTTTTCTCCTTTCAGCGAGAGAAGATTCCACGAGAATATTTTCAGCATGATCCTGAACACAGATGTATTTATAAATTTGTTGCTACCATCTTTAATGCTGCATGGTTACCAGCTGAATGTGCAATAATAACTTTGGTAAGATATTTCTTATCAAGCATATACAGAAACTGAACTTGAAAACAGGCCTTCTTTAGGTCTGGCGAAATAGCTCAGCAGATCAAAGCTCGTGCTTAGGCAAATGCAAGGGCCAAGAGTTCTATACTCTGTGCTGCTGTGTTGGCCCCACCCCAAGACTTGCTGAAACAGTGATTGAAACAGAGCATGGTGGCACATACCTGTAATCCCAGCACTTGGGAGGCTGTAAACAGAAGGATCACTACAAGTCTGATCTACACAGTGAGACCATGTCCTAAATGCAAAAAGAAAGAAGGAAGGAAGGGAGGAAAGAAGGAAGGAAGGAAGGAAAGAAAGAAAGAAAGAAAGAAAGAAAGAAAGAAAGAAAGAAAGAAAGAAAGAAAGAAAGAAAGAAAGAAAGAAAGGCTTTTTTCAAATTAAATTAGATTCCTGCAATTATCATGTTATTTGAAAGAGGCCTATCAGAGAAGATTAAATATATTTGGGTTCCATAACCAGTATTGATTAAAATCAATTACATCACAATGTGTTTTATTATCACAAAATAGTTGCAATTAAAGGAAGGGGTTATTTTCTCCCACACCTGAGCACACACACACACACACACACACACACACACACACGCACCACACTGTAGATGCTTATATATGCTATAGGGTTGGACGGAGAGCACAAACAAGACCATCTTAGCCACAGAGACTGATTCCATACAGGTCAAGCTAGGTCCCAGATTGTGTTCTCCAAATAATTCATTGCCTTCAGTTCTCTGTTCCTTGGGTCGTGGCTCCCAACCCATCCCTGCTGGCCATTTGCATCTGCTAGTGACAGTGGCCAGGATATTACCAGTTGTTCTTAGGAAAGCTTTATTTCCGCTAAACCATAGCTTTCTTCTTACATGTGTTATCCATACAGAATTCAGGAAGTATGATTGTACCATAATAAATGCTGTTTAAGTGGTTGAGATTGCTCTAGTTTACGCATAGTGCAAAGTCATCTACATGGCCTGGAATGATGACACTCCGTAGCAGTTACATAAATAGTGATTCCTGTTTGCATCTAGGAATAGCTGGGGGAGCGCAGTTGTACCCTGTGCTTGAATAGAAACTCCTCGTGGATGCTCCTATCCCTATAGCACTGCTGGTGGTTGTAGTTCCCATGACTTCTTTTGCTGACTTTGCTCCTTATAGTTTTCCTTGGACAAAACATGTTCTTGGGTTTTCCAACCGTGTGGGTTCTCATGACCTTTGTGTCACACTCATGGCCTCACAAACTGCCTCCCAGGACCACATTGCCTGGACAGCTATACCTTCTGAAATCTGGGTGTGCTCATTCCTGACCTGTGCACAACTCTTGTATTATATAGGCATCTAAAACCAGCACCTTGTGGATGATGTAAATATCAGCCAGCATGCACAGAAACCAGGCTTTCTTTTCTCTGGCCACAGGGTTCAAGGGCTATGAACCAAATTCCAAGGAACACCTTCCCTATGCCAGTGGCATTCTTTTCTTTTTCTTTTCTTTTTTTTTTTTTTTTTTTTTTTTTGTGGAACCAGGGATTGAACTCAGGCCCTTGTGCTTGCCAGTGAAGCGCTTATTCCAGAGCCATTTTCCCGCCCCCGCCTTTAAAAATCTTTTATCTATTTATTTGGTACAGATCTCACTATGAGTTTAGACTCATATTGATCCTTTTGTGTCAGCCTTCCCAGTGCTGGTATTACAGGTGGCATGTGCCACCATACCAGGTTTTGGTGGCTGGCAAGGCCCACCCAGGGTTCCAGGGCTGTTAACAGCATGTAGTGCCGGGGTTGATCCTGGGTCCTTGCACTTGCCAGGCAGTTGCTTACACCACCCAACTATCTTCCCAGCTCAGCCAGTGCCATTCTTGAACATGGTGCACTGTGGCTTTCTTCTCAAAGGCAAATCTTTTACTTTTACAATTTTGAAGCTGTAAAGTGTGAAGCCCTGCAGAGACCTTCTTCCCTGCAGACACCCCAACCCTATCCTGGTCTTTACCAACAGTATTTCCCTCAGCTTTGTCGTCTTCTGAAATCTGACCATCATCTTCTATCAAGTACAGCCTAAACCATTCCAGCTGTGCTTTTTAGCTATTATCCCTGAACCCTTGCAATCTCTTCCCATAAAGCATTACTGAAGGCTGCTAAACCACATGGACATGTAGCATCAGAGCAACAACCTCATTTCTCTGGTACTAAATTCATAGTTACTTGTTGCTTAGGCAAAATATCCAACACTTATTTTGAAGGAAAAAAGGTTTCTTTGGCTCACAGCTCATAGAGCTTCACTCCATAATTGGCTGGGTACAACTCAGGGAGAAATGCTAGAGGAGCATCAGAGAGGACTCATAGTTCATGACTGCGGATAGGAGATAGCAAAATGAGCAAGGAACAGCCATGTCTCTTTCTTTCCCTTCTATCTCATCCAGGATTCTTAGATGGTTAACATTTCCACTCTTAATTTTAGTGCCCTTGATATTTATATTGCACTATGAATTAATTCCAGCTACACACACTCTAGATATAGCCACATCTGAAGAATTCCCATCTATGACTGCATGAGTATTTTGGGGAATATCTAAACACAAGCCATAACAGAGGGATAACAGGGTTCACTGCCACTGAATCACTTCTATAAAGAAAAGAGTTGGGTCTATGAGAGAGAATTATTATTTCAATACTTGAAGGGGCAGGTTTTGGGAAATGAAAATAGTTGTATTTTCAGAACATTACCTAATCTGAACTTCTGTTCTGACAACTTCCTCTTAAAACTGGCCCTTTTCTTGTCTTGATACAAAGAGTTCAAATAGTATACATAATCTCCCCTCCATGTTCACAATTTCTGTATTCTATAATTTTTACCAACAGTGGATTCAAATTATTTGGTGAAAAAGCATGTCTTCTTCCTCTTTCCAAGATGTTTACCAATACAATGCAAAATAAATATTTATGTGGTATTTACATTGAATTTATTTATTTATTTTTTATTTTATTAAAGTACAAATACCAATGAGACAGTTTCAAGACAAATTAACAGGACACATTCATTAAATTAATACATTGCAAACTATTTTCATAATGTTTTGGTATTGTACAAGGTACATACATAATATTATACTTCTACATTGAATTTTGTACTGCAAGTAATCTAGAAATAATTTAAATTATGTGGGAAGATGTACATACATTATATGAAAATACTATACCATTCTATACAGGGGACTTAAGCATCTGCAGTCTTTGGTGTCAGCTGTGGCCCAGAAAGCAAGATTGCATTGTCCCCATGGATGACTGTATATTCATCCGAAGGGCACCCTTTAAAGTAACAGCAAATCACAGCTCTGTAATATTTATTAAGTTGTTAGCTTCACCAGTTCTTAGTAGAATAAGTGTTTGATGTATGTAAAAAAAAAAAAAATACATGAGGGCCGGGAAGATAGCTCAGTAGAATAAGTGCTTGCCTGGCAAGTGCAAAGCCCTGAGTTCAATTCCAGGTTTAAAAAAAAAAAAGTATGTGAGATTGTCTCACAAAAGGCCTGGAAGTTTAGGTACCTAAGGGATACAGATTATCAGCTCCACCCTAAAATCAACAAAACTAACAAAGTTGCAGTTTATGTCAAGAGAGAGAATTTAATTTCATGAATAGTGGGAGCAGGTGTCTCTGTAAGAAGGACCATCCTGTTGTACACGTGGGTTCCTTATAGAGCCACTGAGTTTGGGGAAAACCTTACAAGTATAAATTCCTGTGCCTGTCAGACTACTATGCTCAGAATGGAAGGCAGTCTTACAAGTTCTTCACCTAGTGCCTCAGAAGGGTTAATACTGAGCAAAGAAGATAAAAACATGCAATAATTTAGGTATTACAATTGGCCATCATGTATCTAAAACTACTCTTAACACTGCCAGCTGGGTTTACCACATTGCATGTTGGAGGCACTCAGAATTTATTAAACAAAGTTACAGCAAGCCTGTGTCTGGGCCCCTTGTGAATAATAGTGCCTTGCTTCTGGATGATGTTTGCTGAGATGTCCAGGAATTTCTGCCATCAAAATTAGACAGCAAATTTACATGGGTAGCAGAGACATCTGATTTCTAACTGTGACCTGATGTTTTTACTTTAGCTGGAAGAAAATTCGGTGGTACTCAAGCATAAAAGTTATTTCACTTTCTGGTCAGAACTATTATTCACAACAGTTACATTCTTAGCATAGCACTTAGAGCTAAAATCACAGAAATGTCCTCTCTGTTCTCTCTCAGGTTTACTTAGAAAGGCTTTTGTCTTATGCTGACATGGACATCTGTCCTACTAACTGGAAAAGGGTTGTCTTGGGAGCCATTCTTCTTGCCTGCAAGGCTTGGCATGATGAGGCTATATGGAATGTTGACTTCTGCCAGATCCTCAGGGACATCCCACTTGACGACATGTGAGTTTGAAAGGTTTGATCACTTTCATAATGTATTTCTAATGTATTATAGTTCTTTTTTCTGTTTATTTTTTATTTTATTTTACTGAAGTACAAATACCAATGATACTATTTCAAGACAAATTAACAGGACAGATTCGATAAATTAATACATTGCAAACTTTTCATGTTTTGGTATCATACAAGGTGCATACATGATATTATACTTACAGACATTATTATAGAAGATGTCTGTTATCAGTGAATTAAGAGAGTGTAGCTGTTTACGTATCTTATTTTTTATACCTGAACTATATCACAGATTCAATAATTAATACTTTCTACCTTGTTATTTTCCTAGTGGTTGTCCATAGTACTAGAAGCCAACATGATATCCTGTCCAACCACTATTAATGCAAATCTTGCTTCTCATAGAATTATGCATGGCATATTTATCCTAACTGTACTGTTTATACACACACATCATGATTCTTCTTTTGTATCCCCCCCCCTTTTTTTTTGTCTAGATCTGTCAAAGATGAGCACTCCATTGTCATTCAACCAGTTTAGGTGCCTGAACTCCGTGACACAATCCAACACAGTCCAGCATTCCACAATAATAGTGAGTTATGTAAAAAAGTTGTGTACTGTAGCCCTTTACAGCTCAACTTATTATTATGGCCCCACATTATATACCTCACCTTTATACTTTTCTGCTGGATAGTTAAGACCGAGATAGATCAAGACCTATATACCAAAAGATGTAGCTTTTGTTTCTAATGAGGTCAGTGAAGTCCCCTCAGGATTTATCTTGTAATCCTATACCTTATTCTGTAGATCCTTTGTCTGTGTCATCCATGTGGATGAGTCATGGCCAATGCCTGACCAGTTTGCTCTCTATGAGAGCCTGAGAGAAAGTTTTCACTCCATGTGACTTTCCTCAGGCACACAATATATCATTAATCTGTTTCCTCTGTGGCTCCATAATCTCCTTGATCAGAAAATTTGGGGCACAACTGAGTTTCATGATGTTACAGTACAGGTTCTCCTGTGCTCCAAGGCTTTGCTTTATAGTTCTAATGTATTATAATACATGACACAGAAAATGGAAATAAGCATGAAACAATATCACTTTTTCTTCAGCTATAGTATAAATGTTCATATTACCCATTAATAATTTTTGGATTTGGATGTGTTATTGCAATGATATGCTTGATGAGTTAAAATATTTTCTTGTTTTTGCCAAACATCCTATAAGCTTAGCACCAAAAAAATATGCTACAGTGCATATCTTTATAGCTATTTAACCCCCCAAATTTCAGTACCTTTTCAGAGGGTGTGTGATTGGCTTTTGAAACAAATGTATGTGTACTGTTCTGTTCTTTGGGCTATAACTCAGGCATGATTACAGCTTCAGCCTGAGTCACATGTTGAGTGTTTGCTTGTGCTGGTCTCTCTCTGACTTTTTAATAGAACATCTAGTCTATTTACTAAGTTGTAGTCTCAGTCTTACTCACATTGTTTCTCTTCTTAGTCTTCACATTTTTCTCTGAACATCTGTTGTTCAACTAACTAGATCATACAAGAAAAGTTCCAAATCCCACAGCCTGCCTTCTTCAGATTCAGACAGTTGCCTGTGTGTGAATATTGGTCTAACGGGCTCTGGTTTTATGCATGTTGAGTTAGAACAGGCAGCTACATAGTTATATAGCAGAGGATTGCTCTGAGTCATTTCTCTTTCTACTGTACTATACTGGCCCCAGTGTGTGTGTGTGTGTGTGTGTGTGTGTGTGTGTATAGACTTCTAGCAGAGATAATATCTCAAATTGGATTTAGTCTAGCTGAGACTCCTGTCTTTGATATTCCTGCCTTCTAAAGTTTAAGGTGAGTACCTTGATGTCAAGGTCACAGCCTGCCACCTTATTCATACAAAGATACTCTTCATATGTCCTTTGATATAGTGCATAGTTGGAATGAGTGGACGGATTTCCTTTTCCATTACAGATGTTTCTCTTTCTTTTTCAGTCGCTCCAGTCTCAGTCTCTGTCTCTGTCTCTGTCTCTGTCTGACTCTCTATGTCTCACTTTCCTTTCCTCTGCTTCTCACTCCCTCTGCCTTTCTCTGTTCTCTGGATTCCTCATTACCAGAGAGAAGTGGAACTTTGTTGGTGCCACTCTGATTTGCTAATCCCTTCCTCAACTAAGCCAATGAAAGTGTCTGCAATTTATTTAGAGCTAACAAGCAGTATACAACATTTCTTTCATCTGTTCACTGTAGTGGAGCTTCACGAATGTATACAGAGCATGAGTGACACAGATGCATTGATGGACTCTGAAGAAAGGACCATAAACCAGCAGCAGGCATGAATGAGCAGACCATGACTTCTCTACCCCTCAAAAGCAATAGTGTTGTGGTTGTGGGAGAATTGAGTGAACGGTACCCAATAGCTCAGAAGAAATAAATAATATCCAAAGAATGAGGCACTGATCACAGAGTTTGTCTTTTACATAGTGTGATATACAGAAGATAAGCTCTAGCTGAAGGCCATGGTAGAATGGATATCTTGTGGTGAGTATAGTTGTATGTAGAAAGTTGTTTTTAGCACATTCATAGAAGTTTCAATTTGATGGCAAATCACGTAATTTAGCTCAGTTCAGGGGCAGAGAGCAAAAAGGCTACTGTTAAGACAAAATTTATGCTTTGCTAGTATATAGAAAGGACTTAGCCTGAACCAAATATATTCTTTGGTAAAATATATCATTGGCAGATAGAGATGTTAAGCTTAACTGCCTGTTATAGGATAATACTATCAGTAAGCTCTTCTGGATGTTTAACAACTAAAGTGTGCAGACCAAAAATTACATAGGTATATGGGATAAAATGATAGCCAATATTTTGGCCCTAGCCCTTCAAGGTCAGTGAGAACTCGGGACGTAAGAGAACCTCTACTGTGCCATCCTGTAACTAAATAGTATCCAAAATTTTCTGTTTAAGGAGATTATAGGTCACAGAGAAAACTGTGCATAGTGTGCCTAAGGAGAATCACATGGAGACAAAAAATTTTCTCAGGCTTTCATAGAGAGCAAATTGATCAAGCAATGGCCATGACACATCCAGATGGCTCACACTGACAAAAGATCCACAAGGTGTTGTACATGCTTCCAGGATAAATCCGTAGGAGATTTTACTTTGTCAGATAGCAAAAGTTACATTTTTAGTTACATAAATTTTGTTTTAACTTGATCTTAACCATACAGCAGAAAAGTGTAAGTACAAAATATGAAAAGTAAAGCTATATTAATATGCTGAGCTACAAAAGGCTCAAGTCAACAACTTTGGACAACTGGCAGATGTGCTGGTAACTCATTACTGATACAGAATATTGGAATATATTGGGTTATTTTTCTGAACTGGAATATCTGCAATATTTGCACTGGTGTCAAGTATGAAAAGATCCTTTAAAGACTTATTCAAATACAGCTTTTCTAACAGCAATGAAGCACCCATTTCTGACAAAACAAAACAAAAAAAGGAGGATATAAATAAAGTACCATTTTATAGGGAAAACTATATGTACATACAAAAGAGTTAGGATAGATATACAGCTACAGTTCTTCAAGTCCTACATGAAAACAAATTCCAGCCCAGGCTATTACACCCTGTAAAACTCTTTTTCAAGTTCGATGGAGAAGTGAAATACTTCCACGACAAAGAAAAACTAAAGAATTTCATGATGACAAAGCCATCCCTTCACAGGCTGCTGAAAGATGTTCTAGAGAGAGACCACAATGACCAGAACTCCATAAATGAGAATGTAAGGAACCCACTAAACAGGACAGACAATTAAACACAAGTTACAAAGGAATAAACAACATCAGGTAAGTATCATGACAAACATAAGTCAGCCCATTTCAATTATAACCACCAATGTAAATGGACTCACTTCTCCAATTAAGAGAAATAGACTGGCACAGTGGATTAGGAAGCAAAATCCAACAATATGCTGTTTACAAGAAACACACTTAACTCAAAAGGACATTCATAGGCTCAAAGTCAAAGGATGGAAAACAATACTACATGCCCCAGCACCTCAGAAAAAAGCAGGAGTAGCAATTCTGTTTTCAGACAGTCTCGACTTAAAGAATGATCAAACAACACAAAAAAGGACACTATTTTCAGGAGAAAAATTCAAGAGCAAGAAGTAACACTCACAAATATGCCCCAAACACAGGAGCACCCAACTATGTCAGACAAATCTTAATGGACATGAAAAACTTAATGTCTAAGAACACAATCTTAACAGTAGACCTTAACACACCCTTATCTCAAAAGGATAGCTCAACCAGACAAAAAATTAGCAAGGAACTAGCAGAACTGAACCAGAGCTTGGAAGAAATGGACCTGGTGGACATATACAGAGTGTTCCACCCAACCACAGCTGAATACACACTTTTTTCTGCGGCACACAGGTCATTTTCCAAAATAGACCACATAGTAGTCCAGAGGTCATGCCTAAGTATATGCAAGAAAATAGAAATTAGCCCATGCATACTATCTGACCACAATGCAATGAAACTGGAAATAAATGACAAAAGAAATCATAAAAATCCACTAAATTCATGGAAGCTAAACAACACCCTACTCAGCATTCAATGGGTCGCAGAAGAAACTCAACAAGAAATTCAACAATATCTACAATTCAATGGAAATTCAAGTACAACTTACCGGAATTTATGGGATGCGATGAAAACAGTTCTTAGAGGGAAAATCATAGCTATGAACTCAGACATTAGGAAAACAGAAAGGGAACAAATTAGCACCCTAATGTTACACCTCCAAAAACTAGAAAAAGAAGAGCAAACGAAATCCAGAGCACAAAGACGGGAAGAAATCATAAAGATTAGAGCAGAAATTAATTCAATTGAGATGAAGAAAACAGTTCAAAGAATCCACAAATCAAAAAGTTAGTTCTTTCAAAAACTAAATAAAGTTGATAAGCCTCTTGCCAACCTCATCAGAAAGAGGCACAAGAAAATTCAAGTACAAGCGATAAGGAATAAAAAGGGTGAAATCAACACAGACCCAGTGGAAATTCAGAAGATTATCAATAATTACTTTGAGAACATTTACGCTCACAGAATAGGAGACACAGAAGAAATGGACAGATTCCTTGAAAGGTACAAATTTCCAAAACTGAATCAAGAAGATATAACAACTCTCAATAAGCCGATAACAGCCAACGAAATACGAAACGTAGTAAAAAGCCTACCGACAAAGAAAAGTCCAGGTCCTGATGGATTCACAGCTGAATTCTACAAGAAATTTATAGAAGATGTAATTCCCACACTCCAGAAACTCTTCAATGAAGTTCAAAAGGAAACAGTCCTAACAAAATCATTTCTGGAGGCAAGTATAATACTGATTCCAAAACCAGGGAAAGACACAACCAAAAAGGATAACTACAGGCCAATCTCCCTCATGAACATAGAAGCAAAAGTACTCAACAAAATTCTGGCAAATAGAATACAGCAAATCATCAAGAAGATCATACACCATGACCAGGTAGGATTCATTCCAGGGATGCAAGGATGGTTCAATATTTGAAAATCTATAAATGTAATACACTATATTAATAGACTGAAATCTAAAAACCACATCATCATCTCAATTGATGCAGAGAAAGCCTTTGACAAACTCCAACACTCAATCATGTTCAAGGTCCTACAGAACATTGGAATAGATGGACTCTATCTTAACTTGATAAAAGCCATCTATGACAGCCCAAAAGCTCATATAATCTTAAATGGGGAAAAACTGAAATCTTTTACTCTTAACTCAAGTACAAGACAAGGATGTCCTCTATCACCCCTCCTATTCAATAGTCTTGGAATCCTTACCAACAGCCATTAGAAAAGAGGAAGAAATAAAGGGAATAAGAATAGGTTAAAAAAAAAACACCAAAGCTTAAATTATCACTATTTCCAGATGACATGATACTTTACTTGGAAGACCCCAAAAATTCCACCAAAAAACTACTAGAACTGATACAGAAATTCAGTAGTATAGCAGGATACAAAATCAATACTCAAAAGTCAATAGCATTCCTCTACACAGATAACAAGCACACTGGAAGGGAAACAATAGAAATAATACCTTTCACAATAGCACCACCGAAAATGAAATACCTTGGGATTCACTTAATCAAGGGAGTCAAAGATCTTTTCATGGAAAATTACAACACCCTAAGAAAAGAGATTACAGAGGATTTCTTTTTTTGGGGGGGGAGGGGGGCAGAACCCGGGACTGAACTCAGGCCCTTGCACTTGCCAGGCAAGTGCTTATTCTACTGAGCCATCTCCCCGGCCCTATAGAGGATTTCAGAAAACGGAAAGATATTCCATGCTTCTGGATAGGAATAAACAACATCGTGAAGATGGCTATACTCCCAAAATTGCTGTACAGATTTAATACAATTTCTATCAAACTGCCACCAACATACCTCCCAGACATAGAGAAATCAATCCTAAAATGCAGTTGGAAGCACAAATGACCTAGAATAGCAAAGGCAATCTTGGCCAATAAAGACAAGGCAGGAGGCATCACAATTCCTGATTTGAAATTATACTACAAAGCCACTGTGATAAAACCAACATGGTATTGGCAACAAAATAGACCTGATGATCAGTGTAATTGATTAGAAGACGCAGAGGCATCTACGAAAACACTCAGCCCACTTATATTCGACAAAGGAGCTAAGAAAGCTCACTGGAAGAAAGATAGCCTCTTTAACAAATGGTGCTTTAAAACATGGCTTTCTACATGCCGAAAACTAAAACTTGACCCAGCTCTATGACCGTGCACTAAGTTAAAGTCAAAATGGATCAAAGATCTAAACATTAAAACAGAAAACTCAATCTCCTGGAAGAAAAAGTAGGAGGAAATCTTGAAGACAAAGGGGTAGGTGAAGAGTTCATGAAGAAACATAGATTCACATGGAAACACTTGAAAGAATCAACTGGGATTAACTTTTCTTAAGGACCTTCTGCATGTCAAAAGAAATTGTCATAAAAGTGAAAATACAACCCACAAATTTTGAAAAAGTCCTAACTAATGAGCAATCAGACAGAGGACTACAGTATAGGATATATAAAGAACTAAGATATAACAGGGCCCTCAAATTTAAAGACCCAATTCAGAAATGGGCATCTGAGATAAATACACACTTCTTAGAGGATGAAATTAAAGAAGCAAATAAATACATGAAAAAATGCTCCACATCGCTAGCTATTCGTGAAATGCAAATAAAAACAACACTGAGATACATCTCACTCCAGAAAGAATGGCTATCATAAGGAAATCAACCAACAACAAATGTTGGAGAGGTTGTGGGGAAAAGGGAACACTTCTCCACTGCTGGTGGGAATGTAGACTGGTACAACCATTGTGGAAGTCAGTGTGGAGACTCCTCAAAACAGTAGGACTAGAAATCCCATTCAAGCCGGCTATACCCCTACTGGGAATATTCCCAAAGGATCTGAAAATATTTTATCATAGTGATATGTGTGTACCTATGTTTATAACACCACAATGTGAGATAGCAAAATCTTGGAAACAACCAAGATGTCTATCTCTTGAAGAATGGTTGAAAAAGATGTGGTATTTCTATATAATGGACTATTATATTATAAGTTTGAAGCATTTATACTGAAGTGGAGGCCACTTGAACATATACTTGTAAGTGAAGTAAACCAGACACACATGTGTAAATATCGTATAGTCTCCCTAGTATAAGAAGCAAAAAGCAGAAATACAAAAGGAAATGTAGAACAACTATAATCAATTGAGTCAGATAAGGCAAAGTAAATGGCATATGCTGCAGGATACTAATCAGCTTTTCTTCTGCATGGTTAACAACCTAAGTTCACAAATCAGAGTTTGAGAAATAGAAGCGCCACCAGGCCTGCCAACATTTTGGCCCTTGCCTTTCAAGGTCAGCGAAGACTCAGGACATAGCAGAACCTGTACTGCAACATCATGAAACTCAGGTGAGCTCCAAATTTTGTGAACAAGAAGATTATGGAGCCACAGAGGAAAGAGGCTGAAGTTCTATAGTGTGCCTGGGGAGAGTCACATGGAGAGAAAACTTTCTCTCAAGCTCTCACAGAGAGCAAACTGGTCAAGCATTGGCCGCGACTAATCCACATGGATGACACAAAGGTTCTACAGAATAATGTACAGGACTACAAGATAAACCCTAAGGGGACTTCACTGACCACAGAAGAAATATAAAGTACTGTGTTGATTTATAAGTCTTGCTCTATCTAGGTCTTAATCATCCAGCAGAAAAGTATAAGAATGAAGTATACATTTCGGGGCCATAATATTAAGCTGAGCTGTAAATGGCTATGGTCGATAACTTCTTTGAATTACTCACTATTGTTGTGGAATGCTGGACTGTGTTGGATTGTGGTGTCGAGTTCAAGCACCTAAGTTAGTGGAATGACAATGGAGTTCCCACCTTTGACAGGTGTAGATAAAGGACGGGGTATAGAATGAAAAAATCATGATGTGTGTGTATAGACAGTACAGTTGGGATAGATAATGCTGTGCTTCTACATAATCCTATGAGGGGCAAGATTTGCACTAATGGTGGTTGGACAGGATATTATGTCGGCGTCTAGTACTATGGTCATCTGCTAGGAAAATAATTATTGAATTTTTGATACAATTCAGGTATAAAAAATAAGATAAGTAAACAGCTACACTCTTAATTTACTGATAAGAGACATCTGCTATAATAATGTCTGTAAGTACAATATCATGTATGCACCTTGTACAATACCAAAACATTATGAAAACAGTTTGCAATGTATTAATTTATCGAATCTGTCTTGTTAATGTATCTTAAAACTGTCTGATTGATATTTGTACTTCAATAAAATAAAAAATAAATTTAAAAAACGATATACAACTACATTCTCTTAGTTCAATGAGAAGAAAGCTTTGTACTAATAGTGTTTAGAGAAGATATCATGTGTACATCTTGCCCTATGAATAACTACTATGATGACAACAATATGCAATGCATAGACAGCGCGGCCTAGTCCAGAAGCCTCCTGGATCCCACCGCAAGCCCTCACAGTGAGTGGGAATTTGCATGACTCACCAGGCTTCCCAGATCAGTGAGTGTGTGGTGAGTCTGAGGGAGAGCCTTTGGCTTCTTTCCAAGCACGCTACCCAGGTCCCCACCCCAAAACCCTTCAAGCCAGTGACTGGCCTGCAGCCTCAGGACCCATTCACGAGCACTTCCTTGGATCCCCTGCCCTGAAGACCGCTGAATGAATGGGAATTTCCCCGACTCCCTGCACATCAAAGTTCTGTGAGTGGAGAGCTCCAGGCCCACCACAGTGGAGAGACATTTCCCAGCAATCCCCTGAAACCTCCCCTCCCCCTATGGCCCAGGAGCAGCACCGCCTGTAAGAGCTCCCGCTGCAACAGAGAAACATTGCCCAGTGGT
This sequence comes from Ctenomys sociabilis, assembly GCA_004027165.1. Taxonomy (NCBI): domain Eukaryota; kingdom Metazoa; phylum Chordata; class Mammalia; order Rodentia; family Ctenomyidae; genus Ctenomys; species Ctenomys sociabilis. Next base: position 30,223 of record PVKA01016975.1, on the reverse strand, counting down.
CACCGGTCCCACTCCATGTCCCAAGACCCAGCGTGGCTTAGCCTGTGAGTCAGAGCTCCAGGCTAGCCATGCCGCAAGGACCTTTCCTAGCTTTCTGCAGTTCCAGCCTGTGGCCCCAAACCCTGTACAGGTTGGCTGACACTGCACAGCCTTCCTGGTGAATAAGAACATCCACTATCCTTTTGGGAGCCCAGAAGACTCACCAAAGCCCAGGCCCGGCCACCTAGAGAGCAACCTGCCTGAGATAGGAGGGTCAACTCTGGCAACTTTCTGGATCTTCACCCCCAAGCCAGCCAAGATAGTGGGAATTTTCACTCCTCACTCTGCATCCCAGTTCAGTTCATGCTTCCCTGACTAGGGAACCAACAGAGTGGAACCACAGGAGCTGCAAAAAAAAAGGAAGTGAACACAACAGCTAGGTCCAGGACAGGCATAATTTGATAATGTCAAACTTAATAGACTGGCACCCAAGTCTCATTGCACGCTAAGGTTATAGCTGCACCAAAGCTCTACACCAAAGGTCAGAAGTTAGTGCTATACAAAATGAAAAAGACAAGAAGAAAAATACAATCTCAGGCCTCGAGTCCACCAGTAACTGCAGGGGACACTAGCTCAGCTGAAATGAATGAATTAGCAGAAACAGAAGCAAAGGAACAACAACACAAAGGTACAGAGGAAATCAGATGAGAATTAATTCCTCAAATAAAAAAAGAAATATACATAGTATCCGAAATAAAGAAATATACATAGTATCTGAAATAAAGAATCAAATCCAGAAACACTGGGTAGAAAACCAATGCTCACCCAGAGCAAGTGCAGAGAGCACTATTCCAGCTGAAATGTATGAATTAACAGCATCTGAAGCAAAGAAACAACAGCAGAAACATCATGAGGAACTGAAAGCAGAAATAATTTCTGAAATAAAAAAAAAAACTTCTTTGAAAAAAAATTCCTTGAAATCATAGCATCTGAAATACACAAATAAGTCTGGAAATATACAGAGGAAACCCAACCTGGAAGAAACTCTGTAGAAAAACAATTAATAGCTATCTCTAAAAAAGACATGGATAAAAAAATTGAGGAGATCATAAATATGATGGATTCCTCGAATGAAAAGAAATAGAATGCATGAAACAGTCAAAGAGATAAAGAAGAACTAAAAATATCAATCACTAGTATTCAAAACCGTTTGAGTGAAAGCAAAGATACAGCTTCAGATCTTAAAGATGCTGGTGCAGCTAGTAAAAAGGTGAGAAAAGATCTCTTAAAAACAATGAGAATGCGGGAAAAAAATAATCTATCACCTGTAAGATATAACGGGGCCCTCAAATTTAAAGACCCAATTCAGAAATGGGCATCAGAAATGAATACACACTTCTCAGAAGATGAAATTAAAGAAGTGAATAAATATATGAAGAAATGCTCCACATCACTAGCCATTCCTGAAATGCAAATAAAAACAACACTGAGATACCATCTCACTCCAGAAAGAATGGCTACCATAAGGAAATCAACCAACAATGAATGTTGGAGTGGTTGTGGGGAAAAGGGAACACTTCTCCACTGCTGGTGGGAATGTAGACTGGTACAACCATTGTGGAGGTCAGTGTGGAGACTTCTCAAAAGAGTGGGACTGGAAATCCCATTCAAGCCAGCTATCCCCCTACTGGGAATTTTCCCAGAGGACCTGAAAACATGATATCATAGTGATATATGTGTACCTATGTTTATAGCAGCACAATTTGTGGTAGCAAAATATTGGAAATAACCAAGATGTCTATCACATGAGGAATGGTTGAAAATGATGTGGTATTTCTATATAATGGAATATTACTCAGCTATTAAGAATAATAAACTTGAAGCATTTATATTGAAGTGGATGCCACTCGAATATATACTTATAAATGAAATAAACCAGACACACATGTGCAAATATCGTATAGTCTCCCTAGTATAAGAAGTGAAAAGAAGAAATACAAATAGAAATGTACAACAACCACTAAAAGGAATTTAGTCAGATAGTTCTGGGACACTGAATCGCATATGCTACATGGTACTAATCAGCTTTTCTTCTGGATGGTTAACAACCTAAGTTCCCAGATCAAAATTGGAGAAATAGAAGAGCCACAATGCCAGCCAACATTTTGGCCCTAGCCTTTCAAGTTCAGCAAAGACTCAGGACATAGGTGAACCTGTACTGTAACATCATGAAACTCAGTTGAGCCCCAAATTTTGTGAACAAGGAGATTATGGAGCCACAGAGGAAAGAGACTGATGTTCTACAGTGTGCCTGGGGAGAGTCACATGAAGAGAAAAGTTTCTCTCAGGCTCTCACAGAGAGCAAACTGGTCAAGTATGTGCCATGACTCATCCACATGGATGGCACAAAGGATCTACTGAATAAGGTACAGGACTACAAGGTAAACCCTGAGGGGACTTCACTGACCTCATCAGAAAGAAAAACCACATGTTTTGGTATATAGGTCTTGATCTATCTCAGTCTTAACCATCCAGCAGAAAAGTACAAAAATGAGGTGTACAATGGGGGCCATAATAATAAGTTGAGCTGTAAATGCTACAGTCGACAACTTCTTCAGTTAACTCACTACTATGGAATGCTGGACTGTGTTGGATTGTGTCATGGAGTTCAGGCACCTAAATTGGTTGAATGACAATGGGGTGCCCATCTTTGACAAGTCTAGACAAAGGAAGGGGTATAGAAAGGAAGAATCATGATATGTGTGTATGGACAGTGCAGTTGGGATAGTTATACCGTGCTTCTACATAATTCTATGAGAAGCAAGCTTTGCACTAATGGTGGTTGGACAGGATAGTATGTTGGCTCCTAGTACTATGAACAACCACTGGGAAAATAACAAGGTAGAAAATATTAATTATTTTATCTGTGATATAATTCAGGTGTAAAAACTAAGATAAGTAAATAGCTCCACTCTATTAAGTTACTGATAAGAGACATCTGCTATAATAATATCTGTAAGTATATCATGTATGCAGCTTGTACGATACCAAAACATTATGAAAACAGTTTGCAATGTATTAGTTTATCGGATCTGTCTTGTTAAGGTGTCTTAAAACTGTCTCAGTGATATTTGTATTTCAATAAAATAAATTTTAGAGAACAATATGCAATGGATTGTTTATTGTAACTTCTGTACTAATCTATTTTAAAACTGTTTCATTGCTATTATCTCTTTTTCTCTTTAAAATGAATAAAAAATTTTACAAAATATGTCGATTCCCATTATAATCAGTGAGTAATATATCACTCTATTTATATCTAAATTGAACTATTTAAAGTTCACCTTGAACTATGACACATCTAATCAATTTAAGCTCTGCAATATGACTAATTTGGACATTTTTGAATTTTAGAAAAAATTTGATGTATTCTTAAATTCAGTTATTTAGAAAAGTTACCAAATCAGAGAATTCACTTATATTTAAAAATCATATAATACATTATTATTATTATCATTATCATTATTATCTTCAATCATCTATGTTGTCTTGTAAGAAAAATTATAGAAATGTTTGTTGAAACCTCATATTCAAAACAATTTCTTACACCCTGGCTTAAAAACAAGTCTGTTCACAGGCTTCTCTGATCTGCATACTTAGGCCTATCAGCTGTTTGGCACTGGTAGGTTTATACTCACAGTCTGAGGTTGAGCACCACATTTATGTACCTGTGGGTGATCTGATCTCAGGTATGCTGTGAGCCCAGGCTGCTTGATTCTACCCCAAAACTACTGTGAAAGATTGCAAATATTGGTATTGTGATTTGATTCTCCATACAAAGAGTACAGCTCTACACCACGAGTTTGTGGTTTAACAGTCACAAAATGTTAGCACTGCTACAATTCAGTGCTTGTATTTTTTTTCAATTTATAAATATTAAAATTTGAAATTTACAAAAAAAGTGAAAGAAAGAACTTAATATACTTGTACTTTTTGGAAAATGAGGTTGTTTTTTAGTTATATAGCCTTTAATAGGCCTCAAAACAGAATTCATAGCTGTGCTAGAATCTAAAAATGAATTTTTAAAAATATCCCAGTTGGCTAAAATTGTCCTGTGTTGTCTTTGCTATGTTCTTCCCCAGGAATGAGTTGGAAAGGCATTACTTGGACCTGCTTGAGTTTAATGTTAACGTGTCTGCCAGTGTTTATGCCAAGTACTATTTTGATCTTCGCTCTTTAGCTGATGACAATGACATATGTTTTGTGTTTTCACCTCTTACTAAAGAAAGAGCACAGAACCTAGAGGTAAGGTGTTGTTTTTACTACATGGGGTTTCCTGCGTGCCTCCAAAGCCAGCATCCATGGCATATTAAGTAGTGATTAGGGGAATGGAGAACATTTAAATTAACACAATCAAGAAATGCCTGATCCTTTGGCGTCTCATATCTCTCAGTTCTTTTATGAATTTACATAAAAATGCACATTATTTTTAAAAAGTAGATACTATTTCCTCTTTGATCATGATTCATTTTTTTTGTAATTCATGATGTTTTCATGAAAATTCATCTGATCAGAATGTTTTTCATTTTGAACCTCTTTATAGAAATTTGTCTAATTTCTTGAGGTTATATTCCTTATGTCTAATAGTACAGTGTTTCCTTAACTACTCTTCACTGTCTTTTACTCACTTTGCAAATTCATGTCAGTGTTCATCTATCATAGTCAAAACCCATTAGTTCAATAGTGAGACACCTGAACTCTAATGTGAGAGTCCTATCCTGAGGATGTGCAATGTGTGCTGTGTGTGTTTCAAGTACTGGAAGTTGGAAGGACATACATACTAGATGGAAGTTGTAGCTCACACGAGGCAAAACAGTATGGTATAGCTCTTGACTTTGGGTTAATATACACCAAAATAATTCACACTTGAAATTAGTGTATTTATTTAAGTGGCATTTCCTGTGGTGCCTTGGTAGTATTTTGGAATAATGTGTTTTTATTCTACAACTCACACATTTGAGGAGCAACTTTTGATATTTCAGTCCTTAGGCCTGTCCTGGCCTACAGTAAGATGCAAACCTCCCTCTGTGCATCCGTTAGTGCTTCTTACCTTGAAATATCTGAGTCAGTGTTTACTGTCTATGTTGCACAGGCATAAGGTTATCATTTTTAATCAATAGCTGCAAAGATAACATGTTACTTTGGGGAGCTTATCATATCATGAAACATTTGACATGTTTGGGAACTTATTTAAAAAAAAACTATTAAACAAATTTCCCCTCTTCTGGTAATCTAATCATCAACATTAAAGGGAGTTAGTTAATTGGCTGGAACTAGCATCCTCATAACCTGACAGTACAAGCCTTAGACACAAAGCTGGGGTGACCAGGAGTAGCTAAAAGAGTCTGAAACATGACTGAACATCAGTGGCAGTTTTTCTTTAATATTTTCAAAAAAAACCTATACCTTAATTCTATTGACTGACTTTCCTAGGCCATGTCAAGACTGTGTGAAGGTGAAGACTTGGGCAGAGCAGCAATAAGAAGATCTTCCAGTGACAGCAATTTCATTGTTATTCAGCTGTCTAATGCCATCCTGCCTTAAAAGGGAGAAAGGAAGCTGTGACATCACGAACTCCACATTTATTATACAAAAGCTGGAAAGATACATTCTCTTGCATTAAGAAAAACCCTGCAAAGTAAATATTTCTCCAAAAAATAAGACCTTGAATTCAAGAGAGTCCTGGACAGTGATGTTTGCATTCCATAGGAAAGAAGGAGACCTCACCAAGGCAACACACTTTCTGTCCTCTTTAACATAGAACAACTCAAGTCCTCCAAAACAAAAGCTCCTAACTTTTGACACAGATATTTGTCTACTTTGAAGGCTAATAATATGCCTGTAAGCTATGTGAGGTTTTCAAAATAAGGGATTAAAGTTAACCTAATTTTAAATTTATTTTTTTAATATTCACATAAAAACAATTTCATATTTTCCTTCTTGTACCCCATTCCTGAATATGCCTCTATTGTCTAGTATTATAATTAATATATAGGGGTCTTTTTCACTGTATTGTGCTGAAAATAAAGCCCAGAATTCTAGACATGCCCTGGTAGGGTCTTTCTAATCCAGCCCAAAGATGCAAGTATTCACTATCATGAAGCCATTTAGAAGTACACTATAGCATTTTCACATATTTCTTCCTTCACGTATATCACTGAGGTGCTAGTCTTCATTGCCAATAACCTTAAACCAAAAGATGCTTGACAACACCTGCCACTCATGTTCATTGTAAGCATTATTTAGTAGGGCTGTGACATGTTTGTCGTTATAAAAAGCAAAGTATCAGTTATTGAGTGTCTCCTTCTATTAGGTCTTTAAATTATTAATCATGCTTCCCATTTTATGGTAATTTTCCTCTTGTTAAGTAAACATATTAGAAAGTATTATTTATAATGTGAACCAGTATGTTGGTCCAGTGATCACTAGCAGATAGAAAAGTATAAAGTGTCCCAAAAATGTCATACTTTTAAGCCTTGCTCTCCTGTGCATGTGCCTCCCAGCATACTGCAGCAGTTAAAAATGCCATAAGTTTTTCTTGTATGTGTGCAGGGTCTAACTATGCAGCTATGACTCATAGTGATCCTGTTGTTTTCTGCCTCCCCAGTGCTGGGATTACAGGCATGTGCCATGATGCCTGGACGCCATTGCCATCTCAGCAAACCTGAAGGCAGAAAGGCTGTGGTATGTGGTACCAGGGATGGAACCCTGGCCCCCACGCTTGTCTAAGCAAGTGCTGAGTATGCTAAGTTATCTCACTGGCCTTAGCCATAAATGTTTATGAGACAGCTTTAGGACATTTTAATTTTGTAAATTTGTATTATTAAGATTTTATTATTTTTTCTGGCTTTTTGTCATGGAATTTTTAATCTCCTATATATCTGTTTGGATTTGTTTCATGGTTCCATTTCTTTCCTATGTTAGACCTTCATGGTTTCCATTGTTTTCCTAAGTTCCTCTATTTATTCTACATTCTATCTGTGCTTATTTTGATATCTTTCATTTTGATCATCATTTTTTATCCTGAAAGATTTTTTTTCATAGCCATTTGTGATTTTTACTTCTGCTACTTTCACTATGAAAAGTTCCAGAGCCTATCTTCCAGCTTCCTTTATCTCATTATGCTCTGGACTTGTCCTGGGTGGGCTGGAGATCTTGAGCTGTCTTTTTCGTGTTGTCATTATCTACTTCATATTTTTGTTTTTTTTTTCTCTGTTGATCTAAGATATGTCTTATCTTAGTTTTATCACTAGTATTGAGGTTTTCCTAGGAAATGTTTATTCCTTAGAGATGTCACCTAAATGTAAGTGGTTCGGGATCTTTGTGTCTATCACAAGTACTTACGTCCCTAATTTATTAAGAATTAGAAGCTGCTGTCTCGTGGCTCAGCATCTAGTCTTTTGGTACTGGAGCATGGTGATTATTATGACTCCACATGATTCAGGGAGAAAAATTGATTAGAACAGGTGTTAAATCCTGGTTAAAGTAGCACAATTAACAATAATAATAGTATCAAGTGCTACAGTTATGTAACAAACTCCAACATGTTTCAAGAACCTGTAATGCAAGTAGACTGATTTTAGTACAGTGATTTTTACTTGAGGGTGGGGTAATTAAAAAGGATAGGGGACAAAATTGAGAAATAAATGAGGACAAATACAGTAAAAGCAGTGATGGAGTGCAAAGGATGATCACTACAGATTTGGGATTCTGAAGAAAAGCACAGGAGAGAAAGAATGATAGAGAAAGAAAATGAATATTGAAGTAAACAGAAAACGAAAAGATGATGTTCATTCACATGAAGATATCACAAAATCAAGAGAGATATGTCAGGATGGAGAGAAGATGAATAGAAGAAAACAAAAATAAAGGTGAGAAACCTAAACTGTCACAAAGAAGGAAACCCAACCAGACAGAAAACAATCAAACAAAACAAAAACAATCAAACACTCATAGAAAAAGAAAAAAATTAATAAAAGTCCTCTGGTATCCACATTTCTATGGAAGTATTGAAGTTGGACTCTAGAAGTATGCTGTGTAGTCCTATCAAGTTTGCAGTAGGATTCGTGCTGGTTGTGGGGTTTATCTTGGCTTCTGGGTATGGTGACTGAGACTTAAAATGACCACATTCTGGGTGTCCACTTCTCCTCACTGTGATTATTTGTGTGGCGCTCTCCCAGTTGCTACAACACCCTATACTAGGTGTTTTTATAATAATTATCTGTTCATATAACACTACATCCCTACAGAACTTAAATGCTTTCTATGTCATTCCTGGTGGGTTTTAAAATATTTTCAAACTACCCTTATTGATACTGTCTTGATCTAGGCTTCTGGTAGGTGCAGTAACTTAGGTAATGAACTTGGGTAATACATCCTGAAGACAGAAATAGCAGGAATAGTACAGAGTTACAACATTATATGTTTGAAGTTTGCAGAGAATAATGCTACAGAAAGGAAGGGACAGAAAATGGAATTGGAGTTACTACTGTACAGAGGGTCACTTAAAACAAGAGACAAAATCTGACACTGTTCTTAAATGTATATTTTTATTAGAAATAGACAAGACGTGCAGTTTCTTTAGTGCAGTCTATCTACTCAGATTCATCCCAAACAGATTCTTGATCTAAATTATTGCTATATGTTAATTTCCTTGTCATCTTTCAGGAGCTACAGCTAATTCTTCAAAAGATTGATGACTTTGTTGTTGCTGTACTGCTGGTTAGGATAAATGCTTTGATTTAATTCATAAGGACAAAATATAGACTGAGTATGGTTTCCTACTATGTGAGTTCCCAAGAAGTATTCATGAATAATGAAAAATTATTTTTTAAAAAACTTGGAAGAAAGACACTGGACACTGTCTGTAACTTCAAGAACAAGAAGAAAGAATACATAGAATCACTAAAAACCACTCTTCCCTGTTGCCCTTAACTCCAGAAGGAAATACAGTCATTTTGGAAAACAAGATACAGTCACAACACTGAAAATAAGTTCTCTGGTATTCAGTATTATGGATCATGGAAACCAAGTTGCTGATAGGTTATTAAATGGCAGTTTTATCAGGTTAATGTACATAGCAAAGCTATTGCTGTAGTCTCATAGTACTGAGTCCCTGGATCTCTTGCTGCTGTACTGGGAATTGAACCTAGGGCCTCTGCACTGGTTTACATTCCCACACTTTATTTTGAGATAGAATCTCTTTAAGCTAAGTTGCCCAACCTGGAGTTGGAATTGTCATCCTCCTCTTTCATGAGTCCTAGTTTTGCAACAGGTGACCATCTTGATTCATTTTCTACATCATAACTTTTGCTTTAAAAAACTAAGCAAATTCTGGAATTATTGATGTTCAAATTTGTTTGCATGTTCAGGTTAGTTGGCAGTTTTGGAAACTAGTTTAGTTATGCTATTCAGGCTAGCTTAATTATCTTTTACCACCAAAACTTGTCAATTCTGTACTGCCAAGAATTAAAAGACATCTTTAGAATAACTCTTACAACTTTAGGAAACAGTGTATTGGCCACACATAGATTTTTTTTCAATCCCACATAACTGTGTTAGTTTCTGTGGGGTGACAGGTCCTGAAAACAAGGTACAATGGATGGAAAGAAATCAAGAGATATAAACTTATGGGACTGAGGTTACTACAGCCTGTAGGACTGAAGCCTCAGTTGCAATTTTCTCCAGCCTTTTATTAAGATTCTTTAACATATAAAGAAGAGCAAGAGAAATACAAGGAATGATTAAAAGATTACTGAGCACATCATAGTTTATCTCTCCTGGGAACTGTCCTTTGGCATACCTAGCCATCATGTCACCTTTCCTTTGGACATATCTCACCAAAATATCTTCTGCTGTCCAGAAGCATTCCATGGAGACTAAGTTATATTTTCATTTCCTTTTATACTAATGCTTTTACTAGAATTCCTATAAAACAAAGAATCATATGACTCGGTCAGGCTCAAAGTGCCACATAATTTATACCTCGTAATATAAACTATAAAATACCTGTTTCCACATAAGTATATCATATTTATATAACAACAAAATGTTATATAAATATTTAAACATATTATATATTTAATCATAGCTAATGGATGTAGATAAAAGCTTTAAATGATAGAACCAAATTTAGGGAGAAGTCAAAATTTGACCACTTTTAGCTTCTAGATCTGAATATATTAAAGAGACCACGTATTTGTTATTTGTGTATACTAAATTTATGTAGGTTTAATTCTATACAAGATTGAAAGCTTAGACCCCAGTATCTTGTGTCTTTTCATATGTCATGTAAATATATATACATATATAACCATAAAGAACTTTAATAACTAAATGAAATTTAGCCACTGATAAACTAATTATTGAGAATAATTTACAAGCTAACACTTAAATGATTTTTAATACTTAAGGCAAATTTTAGGGGCTGGATATACCACAGGGCCACAGTGCCTGCCTGACAAGCATGTGTCATGAGTGCAATTCCTGGTACAAAATTTTTTTTATAACCAAAACCTAACAATGAGGGCTGGCCTGATAGCTCAGTGGTCTAAAGCACCTGCTTAGGTAGAGCAGAGACTGGGGTTCAATACAAGGCATGCAGTGTCAACCTAGCCTGTGGTGGCGCACTGAGACAGCAACTGAGACTGTGTGAGGTGGTGTGCACCTGTTAGTCCCAGCACTTGGGAGGCTGAAAACAGAATCGCTATCTATGTAGTGAGACACTGTAGACACTGTCCTAAATACAGAAAAA
>PVKA01016975.1:0-19331 GCA_004027165.1 Ctenomys sociabilis | reverse complement strand
TAATCAGAGACAATACTTCAGACATAGAGAACTTAACTTTTTACTCATAACCAAACTAAATCTATTATAATAACATTTAGTAACTTTTTGGGTATGGCACCATAAATCCTGGCAGAACTGAATGAACTACCCAGCAGTGGAGAAACTGGAGAGATGTATGTTACAGGAAGCTAGCTTCTTTTTTAATTTGAGGGGAGACTTGTCCAACAATTCCCTAACTTTAAGGGATTTTGACTTAGTTATCTCAACAATTGCTTCAGATGAATCATAACAGTTAACAGTTCAAACTATTTCTTATCTTTCACCAAGGAAAAACTCTTAAATTATGATACACAGACAGTAACAAACATTGTATTTGTAAAAATACATTTAAGCATTAGCTTGATTATCTAGGTTATCTAATAACCTGGGAGGAAACACGTCACCAGTCTTTATCTTTACTTTGATTAACTGAGGTAAATTAGTCTACTGTTAAGCTATGTGAATAAGCTGTATGAAACACAAGCATTTGTGTTGATATCATGAGCATATAATTATCTAGAAAGCAACCTAAAGTAGAACATGTATTTGAAGATCTGAGCATAGAAGCATACAGTTTAAATAATACATAACTTTTATGCTTTCAAACTACTTCTCTATTTTACTCTCTTGCTCTTTGGTGACCCCATGAATGGCTGCCATGTGTAGCTTTGTCTTGGAGCGAACCAAGTATGGACTGCAATGTGCATTAACTGTTAAGGTTTTTGTAAGTCTCATGTGAGTTTGAAGTCTCTTATCCCTCATTCTGCAACCTTTTCAGTGGATTTAGCTATTTCTAAAAACATAATTTGTTTTTGTGCAGGAAGCCAAAAAAGCCAGAGCAAAAAAGTTTTTAAATGTTAAAAAAAAAATTTGATATGATCTAAAATGTAAGAAAACAGCTTTAGGTACCTCAAGACAACACAAAATTAAACAGCGATAAAAAAACACAAAATCACTTTTAGATCAGAGTGTATTCTTAGAAATACTGGCAAAAGGGGGGTTGGCCAAATAGCTCAGTGGATTAAAGTACCTGCAATCAGGAGCAGGGGCCAGAGGCTTCAATTACCAGGGCTGCCTGCTGACTCCACCCCCGTGGTACACTAAGACTTGAGACTGCACATGGTCTTGTGGGCTACTACAAGTCCCTAGTAGTGAGACCCTGAACACCCTAGACCCTTCCCTAAAAATAGAAAAGATAAACAGAAATACCAGGTTGAGTCATAGCTATACTAAGCTGTTATTGATTCATTATAATTTACCACTCAGAATTTTTCTGGGAGCAGTCACTAGTTAGTATAGCCATTTCTTGCAATAAATTAACAGTAAAGGGATGATAGAGAAAAAACATCTTACTATAGACTTATGAGCAGAGTCAGGATATTGAGGAAAAAGTTTTGAGGCTTTGCATTTTTGTGCTCTAACTTACCTTTGGAGGAAAAATCAGCTTCTGATTTAACTGTAGATCATATATTGAAAAAAGCAAAGGCCTTATGCTTCACCTCCATACTCTCACATTGTAGGAGGCATTAGGTTCCTCTACTCTCCAGCTCTCTACCTTTTCAGCAACCATCAGGAAAATGTTAAAAATGTCTGGGTTGCTCTAATTTATATTTAGCCAGTGTCTCAGTTTCTTTTCTGTCATTGCTGGGACAAATACCAAACACCCAAAGTGAAGAGAGGAAAGGTTTATTTAACTAACAGTTAATGCACATTGCAGTCCATACTTGGTTGGCTCCAAGACAAAGCTACACATGGCAGCCATTCATGGGGTCACCAAAGAGCAAGAGAGTAAAATAGAGAAATAGTAGTAACAGTGACAACAGAGAGCAAGTCTGCCTCCCTTATGTGGCATTCAGGCTATCCCCAGGCTGGGTATAGTACACACGCACACACACACACACACACACACACACACACACACTCTAGAAGATCCAGCCCATTACTGCATGAAGCTTTATTTGTACAACTAGACACAAACCATGACAGCCAGTTTTTTATTTTTTGTATGGTTTGATTATACAGGGTCTCACTATGTAATTCAGACTAGCATTAAACTCACTATTTAGCGTATACTGACATCAAATTAATGATGATCCTCCTGCCTCGGACTCCCAAGTGCTGTTATTAAAAGTGTGCACCTTCACACCTGGATCCAACTTTAGATTTAATTTTTTTAAATAATTTTAATTAAATATTTAATGGACTTCTAAGTAACCTTGAATGAGGACTCTAAAAATGTTTTTACTAATACATAAGTAAAACAGTTAAAGAGGGAAATTTATGATACAAAGTCTGATAGAACAGGAAGATAACCTGAGGGCAGAGAGAGTACAAAGGGATAAAAATGATCAAGATATGCAATGTGCTTGTACCAACCACCAAAAGAAACGTAACGGTTTCTTTTTTTTCTAACAGTACTGGGCATCGAAATTGGGACCTTTTGCTTGGGAGACAGGATCTTATGCCACTGAGCCATCTCTCTAGCCCCTTAATACACAAATTCAAAATACTTTTTTTTAAAGGGATGGGGAGATGGCTCAGTAGATTAAGCAATGCTCTGGCAAGCCCAAGGGTCTGCATTTAATTCCCAGTTCCACCAAAATAAATAAATAAATAAAATACTTTAGTAAAATCAGCTTACTGAGGGCTGGCCCAATAGCTCAGTGGATTAAAGTGCCTGCAAACAGATGCTTGGGCCAGGATTTAGATCCCTGGCCTGTGTGTTGGACCCACCCCTGGTGCACGTTGAGCAGCACCTGGGAAGCTGTCCCAATAGCAGGATGGACAAATCTCACACATCATAAACATGCATTTGGGATACAGTTATTCTTTCCCCCAGAGCATGGCATCACACTGGAATGTGTAAAATCCGAACACTCAGGGAGGTTGACACACTAGAATGGCATTCTCTAGTCCTGTCTGATGAAAGAAGTGATTTAGTACACCTCTGACTCAAAGAATAAGTAAAACAATCTTAGTTGGAAGACCACAGTTTCAATCTCTAGTTATACTTTTTCAAAATGAAACTTAATCTCATAAATCTTATTTTGAACAATTACCAAATTCACTTGAATTCCATGTAAAAATACTTTGCTTTGTGTCTATGTATACAATTATCAGTGACAAATATTGCATTGCATGGGTATTTTTTTTATTTTTGTTTTATTGAAGTACAAATACCAATGAGACAGTTTTAAGACAACTTGAAAAAATGGATTTGATAAATTAATACACTGCAAACTGTTTTCATAATGTTTTGGTATCATAGAAGGTGCATACATGATATTATACTTACTGACATTATTATACTGTATGTCTCATCAGAAAATAGAGTGTAGCTGTTTGCGTATCTTATGTTTTATACCTGAATTACATCAAAATTCAATAATTAATACTTTCTACCTTGTTATTTTCCTAGCGGTTTTCCATAGTACTAGAAGCCGACATAATATCCTGTCCAACCACCATTAGTGCAAATCTTGCCTCTCATAGGATTATGTAGTGGTACAGCATTATCTATCCCAACTGTACACGCAGTCTATACACACACATCATGATTCTTCCTTTCTATACTCCTTCCTTTATCTACAACTGTCAGAGATGGGCACTCCATTGTCATTCAACTTACTTAGGTTCTTGAACTCCACAACACAATCCAACACACTCCAACATTCCACAACAATAGTGAGTTATCCAAAGAAGTTGTCAACCATAGCCATTTTACAGCTCAACTTAATATTATGGCCCTGCAATGTATACTTCATTTTTATACTTTTCTCCTGGATGGTTAAGACCTAGATAGAGCAAGACTTATAAACCAACACATGTACTTTATATTTCTTATGTGCTCAGTGAAATCCCCTCGGGGTTTATCTTGTAGTCCTGTACATTATTGTGTAGATACTTTGTCTGTGTCATTCATGTGGATGAGTCACAGTCAATGCTTGACCAGTTAGCTCTCTGTGAGAGCTTGAGAGAAAGTTTTCTCTCCATGTGACTCTCCCCAGGCACACTATAGAACTTCAATCTCTTTCCTCTGTGGCTCCATAATCTCCTTTTCACAAAATTTGAAGCTCAACTGAGTTTCATGATGTTGCAGTACAGGTTCTCCTATGTCCTGATTCTTCGCTGACCTTGAAAGGCTAGGGGCAAAATGTTGGCGGGCCTTCTGGCTCTTCTATTTCTCACTTTGATCTGTGAACTTAGGTTGTTAATCATCCAGAAGAAAAGCTGATTAGTATCCTGCAGCATATGCCATTGATTTGCCTTATCAGACTCAATTGATTTTAATTGTTGTTGTATGTTTCCTTTTGTATTTCTGCTTTTCACTTCTTATACTAGGGAGACTATACGATATTTGCACATGTGTGTCTGGTTTACTTCACTTATGAGTATATGTTCAACCAGCATCCACTTCAGTATAAATGCTTCAAGCTTATCATTCTTAATAGCTGAGTAATACTCCATTATATAGAAATACCACATCTTTTTTAACCATTCTTCATGTGATGGACATCTTGGTTGTTTCCAAGATTTTGCTATCACAAATTGTGCTGCTATAAACATAGGTACACATATATCACTATGATACAATGTTTTCAGTTCCACTGGGAAAATTCCCAGTAGGGGGATAGCTGGCTTGAATGGGGTTTCCAGTCCTACTCTATTGAAGAGTCTCCACACTGACCTCCATAATGGTTGTACCAGTCTACATTCCCACCAACAGTGGAGAAGTGTTCCCTTTTCCCCACGACCTCTCCAACATTTGTTGTTGGTTGATTTCCTCATGATAGCCATTCTTTCTGGAGTGAGATGGTATCTCAGTGTTGTTTTTATTTGCATTTCACGGATGACTAGAGATGTGGAGCATTTTTTCATATATTTATTTGCTTCTTTAATTTCATCCTCTGAGAACTGTGTATTCATCACAGATGACCATTTCTGAATTGGGTCTTTAAATTTGAGGGCCCTGTTATATCTTAGTTCTTTATATATTCTAGACAGTAGTCTTCTGTCTGATTCCTTATTAGTTAGGATTTTTTTCAAAATTTGTCGGTTGTCTATTCATTCTGTTTACAATTTCTCTTGACATGCAGAAGCTCCTTAAGAAGAGCTGATCCCAGTTGTTGATTCTTTCAAGTGCTTCCCGTGCAAATATATGTTTGTTCATGAACTGTTTACCTACCCCTATGTCTTCAAGAGTTCCTCCTACTTTCTCTTCCAGGAGACTGAGTGTTTCTGTTTTAATGTTTAGATCTTTGATCCATTTTGATTTTAACTTAGTGCATGGTGATAGAGCTGGGTCAAGTTTTAGTTTTTGGCATGTAGAAGCCATGTTTTCCAGCACCATTTATTAAAGAGGCTATCTTTCTTCCAATGAGCTTGTTTAGCCCCTTTGTTGAGATCAGATGGCTGAGTGTTTTCGTAGATGCCTCTGCATCTTCTAATCTATTCCACTAATCCTCAGGTCTATTTTGTTGCCAATACCATGTTGATTTTATCACAGTGACTTTGTAGTATAATTTCAAATCAGGAGGAATTGTGATGCCTCCTGCCTTCTCTTTATTGGCCAAGATTGCCTTTGCTATTCTAAGTCGTTTGTGGTTCCAAATAAATTTTAGGAATGGTTTCTCTAGGTCTGGGCGGTATGTTGGTGGAAGTTTGATAGGGATTGCATTAAATCTGTACAGCAATTTTGGAATATGGCTATCTTCACAATGTTGGTTTTTCCTATCCAGGAGCATAGAATATCTTTCCATTTTCTGAAATCTTCTATAATCTCTCTTCTTAGACTGTTGTAATTTTCCATGAAAAGATCTTTGACTTCCTTGGTTAAATGAATCCCAAGGTATTTCATTTTTCACAGTGCTAATGTAAAAGGTATTGTTTCTATTATTTCCCTTTCAGTGTGCTTGTTATCTGTATAGAGGAATGCTATTGACTTTTGAGTATTGATTTTGTATCCTGCTATGCTACTGAATTTCCGTATCAGTTCTAGTACTTTCTTGGTGGAATTCTTGAGGTCTTCCAAGTAAAGTATCATGTCATCTGGAAATAGTGATAATTAACTTCTTCTTTACCTATTCTTATTCCCTTTATTTCTCCTTCTTTTCTAATGGGTGTTTAAGGATTCCAAGACTATATTTTATAGAAAGGGTGATAGAGGACATCCTTGTCTTGTTCCTGATTTGAGAGTAAAGAATTTCACTTTTTCCCCATTTAGCATTATATGAGCTTTTGGTTTGTCATAGATGGCTTTTATCAAGTTAAGATACAGTCCATCTATTCCAATTTTCTGTAGGACCTTGAACATGAATGAGAGTTGGACTTTGTCAAAGGCTTTCTCTGCATCAATTGAAATAATCATGTGGTTTTTAGATTTCAGTCTATCAATATAGTGTATTACATTTATAGATTTTCGAATATTGAACCATCCTTGCATCCCTGGGATGAATCCTACCTGGTCATGGTGTATGATCTTCTTGATGATTTGCTGTATTCTATTTGCCAGGATTTTGTTGAGTATTTTTGTATCTATGTTCATGAGGGAGATTGGCCTGTAGTTTTCCTTTTTGTTTGTGTCTTTTCCTTTTTTTGGAATCAGTATTTTACTTTCCTCCAGAAATGATTTTGGGAGGACTGCTTCCTTTTCAATTTCTTTGGGGAGTTTGTGGAGTGTGCAGATTATGTCTTCTATAAATTTCTTGTAGAATTCAGCTGTGAATCCATCAGGACCTGGACTTTTCTTTGTTGTAGGCTTTTTATTTCATTTCGTATTTCGTTGGCTGTTATCAGCTTATTGAGAGTTGTTATATCTTCTTAATTCAGTTTTGGAAATTTGTACCTTTCCAGAAATGTGTCCATTTCTTCTGTGTCTTCTATTCTGTGAGTGTAAAGATTCTCGAAGTAACTATCAATAATTTTCTGAATTTCCACTGGGTCTGTGGTGATTTCACCCTTTTCATTCCTTATCGCTTGTACTTGAATTTTCTTTTGCCTCTTTCTGATGAGGTTGGCAAGAGGCTTATCAACTTTATTTAGTTTTTCAAAGAACCAACTTTTTGATTTGTGGATTCTTTGAACTGTTTTCTTCATTTCAATTGAATTAGTTTCTGCTGTAATCTTTATGATTTCTTCTTGGGCTCTGGGTTTCATTTGCTCTTCTTTTTCTAGTTGTTAGAGGTGCAACATTAGGGTGCTAAATTGTTTCTGTTCTGTTTTCCTAATGTCTGAGTTCATAGCTATGATTTTCCCTCTAAGAACTGCTTTCATCGCATCCCATAAATTCCGGTAAGTTGTGCTTGAATTTTCATTGAATTGTAGATATTGTTGAATTTCTTGTTGAATTTTTTCTGTGACCCATTGATTGCTGAGTAGGGTGTTGTTTAGTTTCCATGAATTTAGTGTTTTTTTTTCTGGTGTCTTTTGTCATTCATTTCCACTTTCATTGCATTTAAGTCAGATACTATGCATGGGATAATTTCTATTTTCTTGCATATACTTAGGCATGACCTCTGGACTACTATGTGGTCTATTTTGGAAAATGACCCGTGTGCAGCTGAAAAAAATGTTTATTCAGCTGTGGTTGGGTGGATCACTCTGTATATGTCCACCAGGTCCATTTCTTCCAAGCTCTGGTTCAGTTCTGCTACTTCCTTGCTAATTTTTTGTCTGGTTGAGCTATCCTTTTGAGATGAGGGTGTGTTAAGGTCTCCTGTTAAAATTGTGTTCTTAGACATTAAGTTTTTCATGTCCCTTAAGATTTGTCTGACATAGTTCGGTGCTCCTGTGTTTGAGGCATATTTATGAGTGTTACTTCTTGCTCTTGAATTTTTCTCCTGAAAATAGTGTCCTTTTTTGTGTTGTTTGATTATTCTTTAAGTTGAGACTGTCTGAAAACAGAATTGCTACTCCTGCTTTTTTCTGAGGTGCTGGGGCATGTAGTATTGTTTTCCATCCTTTGACTTTGAGCCTATGAATGTCCTTTTTACTTAAGTGTGTTTCTTGTATACAGCATATTGTTGGATTTTGTTTCCTAACCCACTGTGCCAGTCTATTTCTCTTAATTGGAGAATTGAGTCCGTTTACATTGATGGTTATAATTGCAATGTGCTGACTTATGTTTGTCATGATATTTACCTGATGTTGTTTACTCCTTTGTAACCTGTGTTTAATTGTCTGTCCTGTTTAGTGGGTTCCTTCCATTCTCATTCATGGAGTTCTAGTCATTGTGGTCTCTCTCTCTAGAATATCTTTCAGCAGACTGTGAAGGGATGGCTTTGTCATCATGAAATTCTTTAGTTGTTTTTTGTCATGGAAGTATTTCACTTCTCCATCAAACTTGAAAGAGAGTTTTTCATGATATAAAGAAAGAGAGTTTTCCAGTCTGGGCTGGAATTTGTTTTCATGCAGGACTTCAAGAACTCTGCTCCATGCTCTCCTTGCCTTCATGGTTTGTGTAGAGAAGTCGGCTGTAATTCTGATGGGTTTTCCTTTGAATGTGAGCTCCTTCTTCTCTCTAGCACCTTTCAGTATATTATTTTTATGTTTGATTTCTGGGATCTTGGTATATTTCTCAGTGTGTTAATACTTGAGTTGAAGTTATTTGGTGTTCTGTACGCTTCGGTGACCTGGATGTGGGATTGTTTCCTCATATTGGGGAAGTTTTCTGCGATTATTTCTCCCCAAATTCTTTTTATGTCTTTTGTATTGACTCCTTTATTCTCGTTTATACCAATTCTCACATTGTTCAACCTGGCATCATCTTGCAGTTGGTGGATTATTTTTTCCTGCATTCTCATTGTTTTTAAGAGATCCTTTCTCAACTTTTCACTAGCTGCTGCAGCATCTTCAAATCTGAAACTCTGTCTTTGCTTTCACTCAAACGGTTTTGTAGACTCATGATTGATATTTTTAGTTCTTCTATATCTCTTTGACTGTGTTTCATGTGTTCTATTTCTTTTCTGTATTGCTTATTCAAGGGATCCATCATATTTCTGATCTCCTCAATTTTTTTTTTATCCATGTCTTCTTTATAGGTAGTTATTAATTATTTTTCTGCTGTGTTTCTTCCAAGTTGGGTTTCCTCTGTATATTTCTGGACTTTTTTCTGTATTTCACATCTATGACTTCAAAGAATTCTTTTTTCTCAAAGAATTCTTTTTTGATTTCAGAACTTATTTCTGCTTTGAGTTTCTCACGGTCTTTCTGCTGCTGTTTCTTTGCTTCAGATACTGTTAATTCATATGTTTCAGCTGGAATAGTGCTCTCTGCACTTGTTCTGGGTGAGCATAGTTTACCTACCCAATGTTTCTGGAATTCGTTCTTTATTTCAGATACTTTGTATTCAGATATTTCTTTTTTAATTTGGGGAATTACTTCTCATTTTATTTCCTCTATAGATTTCTGCTGTTGTTCCATTTTTGCTGTATCTGTTAATTCATTCATTGCAGCTGAGCTAGTGTCCTCTACCATTACTGGTGTACTGTAGGCCTGTGATTGCGTTGTTCCCCTTCTCTTTGTCATTTTGTATAGCACTGACCTTTGACCTTTGGTGTAGTGCTTTGGTGCAGCTATAACCTTAGCTTGTTATGAGATTCGGGTGCCAGTCTATTAAATTTGAGATTATCCAGTTATGCCTGGGTTGGATTTAGCTGTTGTTTTCAGTTCCTTTTTTACTGCAGCTCCTTTGGTTCCCCTCTGTTGGTTCCCTGTTCAGGCAAGCACGAACTGAACTAGGATTCAGAGCAAGTAATGAGAATTCCCCGTCTTAGCTCTCTTTGGGGCAAAGATCTGGAAACTTGCCGGGGTCATCCCTCCTGTGTCAGGCAGGTCGCTCTCTGGGTGGGCGGGCCTAGGCTTTGGTGGGTCTTCTGGGCTCACAAAAGGATAGTGGTCGATCTTATTCACTGAGTAGGCTGTACTGGTTTTCGGCCAGCCTGTGCTGGGTCCGGGTCTACAGGCCGTAACCCAAGATGGCTGGGAAAGGTCCCTCCGGTGGAGCGGGCCTGGACCCCTCACTCACAGGCCAGGCTGCGCTAGGTTTTGGACCATGGGGTGGGACTGGGGAAATGTCTTCCAGCGTGGCAGGCTTGGAATTCTCACTCCAGGCCGACCTGCACTGGGTCTGGGGTTGTGGGGTGGGACTGGCAATCACCTGAAAATGTTACTCTGGTGCGGTGGGCCTGTAGCTCTCACTAGTCCACAGGGGATGGGGGGTCAGGAAATCCCTGGGAAATGTCTCTCTGGCATGATGGGCCTGGAATTCTACACTCACTGAACTTTGATGCCCAGAGAATCAGGGAAATTCCCACTTGTTCAGCGGGCTTTAGGGCAAGGGATCTGGGTAGGTGCTGGTGAGTGGGTCCTGAGGTTTCAGGCCGGTCACTGGCTTGGAGGTATTGGGGACAGGGATCCGGGTAGCATGCGTGGAAAGAAGCCAATGGTTCTCCCTCAGACTCACCACACTCTCACTGATCTGGGAAGTCTGGTGAGTCATGCAAATTCCCACTCACTGGGAGAGCTTGGGGCAGGATCCAGGGGGCTGCTGGAGTCAGTTGCTGTCTCAGGCCGGTCTCTGGCTGGGTGGCCTGGGCAGGATCGAGTAGGCTGCTGGAGTGGGCCTCGCTGTCTCGGGAGGTCTCTGGGGCTGGGCGGGCATGGGCGGGATCTAAGTAGATGGAGGAGTCCTGCATAGATAGTAAAGTGTATACTATTTTATATATTTTTGTCTTTCATATTGAACGCAAATCTTAAAAACTATACATTTTATTCACTTTCACTTCATATGTATTTCTGAATTCTTATGCATAAATTTGTTAAAGTGGTTTTGTGTTTCACAATTTCTGTTGCTATGCACCATTTCTAATGGAAAAATAATTGATTTAGCATTTATATGAAACAATTTCAGTGTAAGTAAATTTGGGGGCATTGAGATATCTTAGAAATTCTGAAATTTGCTTTTATAGTACAGTGTACTTTTGATGAATTCAATATTCTTAATAGGTTTTTATATAACTGCACATTGCCTAGAATTCTTAGCTCCTTTCCAGATTTTCAGATTTCTGCAAAGAACTCAACTGACAATGATGTAGAGTAAGCTTCTACATGACATTCATTTTATTTAAATTTCTGGAACTCAGGATCAAATTGATGATTTTACATTTGCCATGCAGCACTATAGCTTGTTTTTTGCAGATTTTTTAAAATTTTTGTTTATAATTTATTAATTTTATGGAGAAACAAATAGCAATGAGACAGTTTCAAAACCAATTAGTAGGACAGTTTCAATAATTAATACATTACATATTGTTGTCTTCATATTTGTTATTCACACTACAAGACACAGACATGGTATTTGTCCAAATGCTATTAGTACAAATCTTTCTTCTCATTGAATTATGAGAAAGTAGCTATATATTTGTCTTAACTATTTTGTATATACTGGTACAAAATTGTCCTTCATTTGTATCCACTTTTTTATTTAGTTTTGTCAGAGATGGGTATTCCATTGCCATTTAAATATTGTAGGTGCATTAATTCAGCAAAATATTCCAATATAGTCCAATACTCCATAATAGAGGTGGGTTATCCATAGGATTGGCAATGTCAGAAGTTGTTGACTTGAGCCTTTTACAGGTCAGCATATCAATATGGCTTTGCTTTTTATAGCTCATTTTTATACTTTCCTGCTGGATGCTTAAGACCAAGATAAAGCAAGACCTATATAATAAGAAATGTAACTTTGTATCTGATAAGGTCTGTCAGATCCCCCCAGGATTTACCCTGAAACCCTGTACTGCTGTTTGTAGATCCTTTGTCAGTATCAGCCATGTGGATGAGTTATAGCCATTGCTTTACCAATTTAGTCTCTGTAAAAACCTGAGAGAATGTTTTCTTTCCATGTGACTCTCCTTAGGTGCACTATGCATCATTGATCACTTTCTTCTGTGGCCCCATAATCTCCTTGATCAGAAAATTTGGGACACAACTGAGTTACAGGATGATATAGTACAGGTTCTCTTATGTCCTGAGTCCTCACTGACCTTGAAAAGATAGGACCAAAATGTAGGCTGTCCTTACAGTCTTTCTTTTTTTATAATTTTTGGTCTGCAAACTTAAGTTGTTAACCTTCCAGAAGTGAAGCTTAATGATATTATTACCCCATAAATAGGTAGTTGAGCTTAACCTCACTGTCTGAATATCAAACTTCTTAGACATAGCATGGAACAGGTATTTTTCCATCGAGTATTGATATGTTAAACTGTAAATCCCTACAGAATATGAAGAAAAAATAATAAATAGAAAACTATTAAAAATAGGAATAAATAATTACATATTTTTACACAGAAATTTAGAAATCTGACCATATACAGCATTGTAGCTGGACAGTCCTATGCCATTTTTTTCTTGTCTCATGTTTCATTTATTACCCTTTTTTTAAGCATGTGCTTGAGAGACAGTGTAGAAGTAATTGATATGACATGACAAGCAGTACATTTTCAGACCAGAATGACGGGCATTCCAAGCGTGACTCTAGTATTGTGGTATTTTTATACAATGGAATATTACTCAGCTGTAAAGAATGATACACTCAAAGCCTTTATATTTAAGTGGATGCCGCTTGAAGATATACTCATAAGTGAAACAAACCAGACCCACATTTGTAAATGTCGTATAGTCTCCCTAGTGTAAGAACTCAAAAGAAGAAATAAAAATAGAAAGGTATAACACAATTAAAAGGAAAGTGAGAACTTAATGATTAAACAATTAAGAGAAGGCAAGAGGAAAAACTAGGAAACATGACAGGTTCAAAATCACACATTTATATACATAAAATGATAAAGGCAATAATCCTGAGAATCTTCTGCATGGTTTTTCTGTTTATGTTTTTGTCTTTTTGTGGAACCAGGAATTGAACTCAGGCCCTTGTCCTTTCCAGGGAAGTGCTTATTCTACTGAGGTATCTCCCCCACTCCTTCAGCAGGTTTTTGAAACTAGCAGTTATTTGGTAAAATTCTCGCCCTGGCTAACTATGTATGTTGAAACCTGTGAACTAAGCAAATGCACTGAAGATAGCAATGTGTAATACACATTTTTTTTTTTTTTTGCCTGTGACTTTTGAGATTTCAAAGTTAATAGTTTCACTTAGTATATCTGTGGTTGTCATAGTGGAAAATGATTGAGCGCCTTGATTTTTTTTCCCACCTCATGTTTGTAACTATTTCAGGCATTGTCATTTATTAAATTCCTCAACTACCACAATACTGCTCAGTTCTATTAAGAATGTTAACTGTGTCATTGCTCTCATTTGTCTAATTTCCCTCAGTGTTTCTGTTAGTTGTTAGCTCCTTCAAAATTATTTAAATGTTTGTTTCAAGTTCTGAGGTACTCAGAACAGGGATATAACTGAGTGGCACAGTGTCTGTCTGGCAATCACAAAGCCCTGAATTCAATTCGTCATATGAAAATATTTTTAAAAGACAAAAAAAAAAAAATCTGAGGTACTTCATGAGTCTACTTCTCTTCAGGCTAATTTGTTATTTTATAGTTTCTTTTATTAACCACGTAGATGTCCTTTTGAATGTTATGTCCTATTATCAGATAAGGTTCATCCAGTTAGGAACCAGCCAGATATATATAAATAGTCATTATGAAAAACAGAATAAATTTGTTCTAATGTAAAAATAATGCTTGGAGATCTAGGTCTGTTTTACAGCATATTCCACCATGTCCACTATACTCAAGATATATGTCTTTTGCTAAATGAGTGATTATTCATAATAATTATGTTAGAGAATTTGTGTGACTTTGATGACTGTAGAAATATAGAAAATATACTATATATACACAGTTATTACTCATCTATAAATGTAGAAAGTCTTGTCACTTGATTCAGCACAGGTAAACATGCAAATCTTTAAAATAACTTTACAATGTCAAAAAAACTCATCAATTACTTCACGCTAAGCAACACAAGTAGAACCTAAATAATGTTAATTGTGGATATAGAGGGAATGAAATGGTTAACACCTTTATGACTGTTGAAGAATTGTCAGGGATCTGGCCAAGTTCTTCAGGTTGTCTATATGAGAGACACAGTGAAGGATCAGAATGTTAAAACAAACAAATTTAGTAATGAATCAAAAATAGCAATGTGTAATAGAAAACCCATGGTTAAATACCTCTCATCTTGGTCTTCTAAATGTGCACTGTTTCTAGTGTCTTATCAATTATTATACTCTTTAAAATATTTTTAAAAGAAAAGGAAAAAATTTAAAATAAATGGGGATCTAGCAGGTCAGTGATTCTGGATGGTCAGAATTGGCTGGCCTATTTTTCATTTTATCCACTAAGTGGCGGGATAAGTTAGTCTTCCTGGAATAGCATCAAAGTAGTGGTGGGAGTGAAAAATTCCACATCACAAATGACAAAGTTAAGATGCTTTTCTCTACCTGGGTACCAGCACTCTCTCTTCATTGTCCTCATCAGATCTCATCGTGCATTGTGAGTTCTACAGCCTCAGGGATCATTAAGATCCAAGCACTGAAGAGAAAGTGGAGTTTTCTGCATTTCAAACTGGCCCACAAGGCAGGGCAAGCATGGGTCTTGGATGGATTATATCTTTAAACTATAATTTGTGGTCCCCAACCAAAGGGTAGTTGATATCATTCTAGTTAAATATCTCAAAAGTTTAGATAAAAAGCTTAAGAAGTTGAAGAGAAATACTATATAACATTGCTAAGTATGGTTAATGTATTTTTCAGAAATTTTGATAGAATATATGTACAGTATTTTAAACATGAAAGTGGTAACTATGTCAATGCACATGTAAAATAGTTAATAGTAATCATTCATAAAAATACACAGGTATATATTATCATTATCTGCATGATGAGTACATCAAAATAAAATAAAGCCTTATAAAGAATATAAAAATAACCATACTTTAAATATTTGTGTTGGTATCACTGAAATAATACTGACACTAATCAGAAATCCTAGACTTACTGCAGATTTTCAAATATCTTATGGTTTGTGTCTTCCCTAGACATGTATTTGCTTTCTTTCTATCAAAATGTTTTGTTCAGATTTCACTTCTCCTACTACTGTTGATTGTGGGACTGTCATCTTTTTGATATTGTAACAATAACCTCAGTTTTCTATCAGGTGACCTGAATTTGGATGCATAATATATCTGTTATCAGCTGTACTACATGTAAGGATAGGCAGTTCACAGTTTTCAGATAACCAACCCCTATGAAAAGCAAAAATATGTCAGTGTGTTCTGTTTCTTTCTTCTAGTTCTAGAGAAAGAAAAGCAACTTGATGTTTTCTCATAATTACTCAATGAAAGAGGAAGAAAAGCTGTGACTGCCAACATTGTTCTCTGCTAATACACTTATCTCACTCTGCTATGAAGCTACCATTAGTCTTATGCTCTAATGGAGTAGTGTGAACTCTGACTGGTTGTGGTTTACTCACAACAGTAATCTCAGTGATTTGTTTTTAAATCTATATATTTGTAAGGAAATGAGGACTTTCTGATTAATGTTCTGCTATGCTACTGAAGTATGTACTTGGTATAACTTTAAATATGGATCTGTAAGCACTTCACCTGAGTTTACTAATTAGTACAATGTTTTATAATTATTTCATTCAGTTTGTCTTTTTTAAACTAAAAGGTTTTCATCAGCAGGCAAAATAATTACTTCAAAAACTAATACATGAAGATATGAAAATAGTTTCTTCTCATTTAAGGGATCAATGGAAAGTTGTAGGTGTGAATGTGAAAAGGCATGTTACAATACACACATACAATCTGTATTGATGGAGGTTGAAGCAAACCAGTGCAATGACAGTTGCTGAAATTCTGACTACATGCAACACAGAAAAAGGAGTCCTCAAAGTCCTGGCACCATACAAACATATAACATGCCGCAACAATCACAATTAATGACATTTAATTTTAAATGAGCCAAATGATTTTGTAAGAAAATATTCATACACAATTTTGAAACATATTTTCTCTCAAAGAGAATTTAGGAAATCTATAATTGTGTATAAGGGATGGCAAGATAGTTCATCATATTAAGAGTCTGCTTAGGCAAGCACAGGGACCACAGTTTGATCCCTAGCACCACATGCCACACCAGTACTGCCTGTGGGTGTGCTGAGCTGGCAAATGATTCCGGACATGGTGGCACCTGTAGTCCCAGTGCTGGGGAGGCTGAAAACAGGAGGATCAGTATAAGCCCAAGATATGTGGTAAGATCCTGTACCAAATATATTAAAAAATAAAATAAAATTAGATATAGCCTATGACTCAATCATTTGAATGCTTTCAATTATTGAATTAAATTTTCATCACACATCTGTATACAAGATGTAAAAAAGGAATATGTGCTTCTAAATGAGATCAATTTTAGTGTTCTTTTATGAATGATTTATTATATTTTTGCAAACAACAAATAGATATTCCCTGTGCCATAATATAAAATTTTAATAAATGTGGGAAATAATTATCACTACTATTTATGAAAATATAAACATATTTAAAAATTCTAGCATATTTGTAGTACAAATAGGAAGGCATATAGAAAGGGCTCTTCCTCACAGAACTATCAATACAATTATACTGGACTGAAAATTAATCTAGCGAAGTTTTTCAAAAGCCATAGTTCAAATTCTAGTAAACGATCATGTACATTTTTCCCACAAAGAATATTTATGTGTAAGAAATGCAGGAATGTCTTCAATCAGAAGTTAGTATCCATCTAAGCAACTCTAATCACTACAAGTTTTATAAATGAAAAACATGTGGCAAGGCTTTGTTCACATTATTACATTTAATCAACAGCAGAGAGATCATGCTTAATAAAAATCATATCAATATTTTAAATGTTGCTGAAAACTCATTACTTAATGCTAGGGAATCCATATAGGAGGAAAATTCTTCAAATGTTGCAAAAACTGCTGTTTGAATCGAAGCTCCAGTCTTTCTGAGGATCGGAGAGTTCATACTGGAGAAAACTCTACAAATATCAATCATAGGCCTTTACCAAACTTCAAATATTAGTCAATATCAGAAACAACATAGTGCACAAAATGTCCTAAGAAGGTAAAGAGTACACACAAGAATTTAGTTACTTCACATTAATTACCCAACAACAGAAATTCATCGTGAAGAGATGTACTAAAACCATAAATAATGAGTCAGCGTTTTCAATTAAAGTTCAAAATATACTCAACATGGGAGAGTTTATACTGAATAAGTCCGACAAGTGCAAAAAAATGTGATAAATGCTTTAATAAGTTATCTTCCTTCCCTTAATCAGAGTTCATACTGGACAAAAGCCTACAATTGTGTAAGGCCGCAGAGCTTGTTCAAGCTCATACTTGATTCTGTACAATTCATACAATGACAGTGGCTGGCTTTTTAGTCAAAGTCAAAACTAACACAAGAGAACTGTTCCTTGAAATGTATGCTACAAATGTAAAGAATGTGAGAGAGCCTTAATAATCATGCACAGCTCACCGCATACTACAACCAACTTCAGAGTCAAGAGAAACTAGAAATACAAAGTTTGCAAGAAAGCCTTCAAAGCTTCTCCCTTTGTCCAACTATCAGAGAATTGCTACTAGACAAAATGTCACCAAGAAAAATAATTTTGCAAAGTTTTTCCCTGGATTCACATAAAGAGACCCATCAAAAAATTTCTATCAGGTAAAATCTATCCTTGTTAATCTTGTGAAAGCCTGTAATTAATACGTTTATCTTAATCATTTGAGGACTCATACTGGCAACAATCCATACAAAAGTAAAAATATCACATGGTCTTTTAGAGAATTTCAGTCCTTACTGTGCAGCAGAGAATCATACATAGATGCTGACTAAAAAACAAATCTCTCCAAAACCAAAGCTCAGAAATTGAAGTATATATACTCCAGAAATACTTTCCAAATATAATGATGTAGGACAGCCTTGAAAAACTTCTGACTTTAACCTTTGAATAAAAGCTATTACTGGAAACACAATATATAATTATGGAAAATGTGCAAAGTGCTTTAAGTTTACTTGTGATAATTTGAGGTTGGAGAAAAAAATCATAAAAATATTCAGAGGCAAATTCAGATGAATCATTTCTAATGGGACATAAACTAGCAAAAGTTCATCTTCACTAAATAGCCTCAGTTTCTAAAATTGTATAAAAACATGTCTCAAATTAGTTACTATATTATTTAAAAAGTTTAACAGAAGCTATCCATGGAATGTATACATAGTACTTATGGATGCCTCTTATTATCTTCTTTCATACTGGAGAGAAGTTCTTTCATTGAAAATCATTATTTTAATCAAAACTCAAAATATTCTTAATATAGAAGAGTTCACCCTTAAGGAACATTGTAAATATAGAAAACATGACAAACCCTTTAATGATTCATCTTCCATTACTCAAAACAAGAGAAATCATAACTGATAAACCCCTACAATTGAACAGACTCCAAGGCCATACAGATTTCTCAAACCCTTACTTGATTCCATAGAATTCATAGACATCCAGTGGTAGAGACTTTAGTCAGTGTTTCTATTTAGATCTAAGTCTAAACCAAATCTACTGTAGATTTTATGAGTTGTTTTTTCAGTGTCATTTTTTACTTTCAGCCTGAAATGGCTTCTGTTACCTTAAACTCTCTTTTTCCTAATGTGAACTTTGATTGTTTTTCTTTATAGTAAGTATAAACATTGTTTTTTAGTAAACAAAAGTAGTTCCCAATGTAATAATACTATTGTGTATTTAGTGATGTCTTTCAATTACAGATATTAACTTCATCTATCTAACTCAATGATTTTTTTTTTTTTTGGTGGAACCGGGGGTTGAACTCAGGCCCCTGCTCTTGCCAGGAAAGCGCTTATTCCACTGAATCATTTCCCTGGCCCCTATCTAACTCAATGTTGCAAGTAATAAAAATTAGTATACAATTGGGTAAACTGTACAATCATGTTTCTAGTATTTTTCTCAAGCTAATTGTTCTTTTAATAATTTGTAAATAATTACCCCATGAGATAATTTTGTTATTCTTTTTTTTTCATTTATTTTTATTTTATTGTAATACAAATGTCAATCAGACAGTTTCAAAACACCATAACCGTACAGAGTCGATGAAATAATACATTGCAAACTGTTTTCATAACGTTTTGGTATTGTACAAGGTGCATACATGATATTATATTTACAGGTTTTTATACAGCTGAATTATATCAAAGATTGAATAATTATTTACCTAGTGGATGACCATAGCACTAAAAG